>JAQQSZ010011840.1:0-12152 GCA_028646595.1 Phalanger gymnotis | reverse complement strand
TTTGGAGCTCCTTTTCCAGTTGGCTAATTCTGCCTTTCAAGGCATTCTTCTCCTCGTTGGCTTTTTGGAGCTCTTTTGCCATTTGAATTAGTCTATTTTTTAAGATGTTATTTTCTTCAGTATTTTTTTGGGTCTCCTTTAGCAAGTCATTGACTTGTTTTTCATGGTTTTCTTGTATTATTCTCATTTCTCTTCTCAGCTTTTCCTCTACTTCTCTAACTTGCTTGTCCAAATCTTTTTTGAGCTCTTCTATGGCCTGAGACCAGTTCCTGTTTTTCTTGGAGGCTTTTGATGTAGGCTCTTTGACTTTGTTGACTTCTTCTGGCTGTATGTTTTTGTCTTCCTTGTCACCAAAAAAAGATTCCAAAGTCTGAGTCTGAATGAGTCCATTTTTGCTGCCTGGCTATGTTCCCAGTGAACTACTTGACCCTTGAGTTTTTTGTCATGATATGACTGCTTGTAGAGTAGAGAGTACTTTGTCCCAAGGTTGAGAGCAAGCTATGCCACACTAGCGCTCCTCCTCCCCCAAGAACCCGAAACAGTGACTCCGATCTTAAGCAGGCTCTGCATTCCCACTCTGATCTGCCAGTTAAGTCCTCCCACTAGGTTGGCCTGGGTCCGGAAGCAACTGTAGTTGTAGTTCTATAGCTGCACCTCCTCTGCTGCCCCCAGGGCGGTGGCTGAACCTCAAACTCCTTTCACTCTGTCCCCTGCAGCTTTTCCCACTAACCTTCTCTGTTTTCTTTGGTGTTTGTGGGTTGAGAAGTCTGGTAACTGCCACAGCTCACTGATACAGGGCGCTATGGCCTGTTCTACCCAGCTCCTGGTCTGGTTGATCCGGGCGCAGCCCATGCTGGGCTCTGCTCCTCTCCGCTCCCAGCACAGTGCGATAGACCTTACCCAGCGACCATCCAGGCTGTCCTAGGCTGGAGCCCTGTTTCCCTCTGCTATTCTGTGGGTTCTGCAGCTCTAGAATTTATTTAGAGCCATTTTTATAGGTTTTTGGAGGGACCTGGGTGGGAGCTTACTCAAGTCCCTGCTTTCCAGCTGCCATCTTGGCTCCACCCTCACCCATAGATTTTCAGTGGGATTTAAGTCAGGCAAGTTTTGAAGAATGCTTATTTCCCTCTCTTGAACATATCCCTTAAACTTCTGTCATGTTTGTCATTGGGCAAGGTCATATTATTTTTAAATTTCTTTTTAGTTTTCCACATTCACTTCCATAAGATTTTGAGTTCCAAATTTTCTCCTTATTTCTCCCCTTCTCCCACCCCAAGACGGCATGTAATTTGATATAGGCTCTACATATACATTCATATTGAACCTGTTTTCACTTTAGTTGTGTTGTAAAGAAGAATTAGAACCAGTGGGAAGAACCATGAGAAACAAAGGACAACAAAAAAGAGAGCCAACAGTCCACTCCATCTGCATTCAGATTGCAGAGTTCTTTCTCTGCACGTGGACGTTTTCCATCCTGGGTCTTTTGGAGTTGTCTTACATGGGCACGGTTATATTGCATTTCCCTCTCCGCATTTGCAACTTTCTGCCATTCCAGAACAGTTGTGCTTCTCCAGGTGTCACTATGTTTATCGGAGTTCATTATTCCTTTGATGGTAGCAAGACTTTTAGGTCACTGAAGATTAAAAAAACAACCCTCCCCCCGACATTGTTGGGGGCGTCTTTTACTGTCTGATGGAGATGCCCAGATCTCGTAGACTACTTCCGACAATAGTTTTGATAAAACCTTGAGCTAGTTTCATCATTAAAAATTTCTTTTTTCCAGTCACCAGTGCCCTAGTTTTGGTTTTGTGCTCAACGAGCAGTTTTCAGTTTTTTAAAAAGCGTAGCTTTCTTGCTGTTCTTTCAGCTTCAGGAAGATTTGCCCCACTGTAAGGAATCAGTCCTCCCAGCTTCTGGGTCCTTCTGAAAGCCTTTGTTTTCTTGGAGTTTATTAGGCTGTCGTCAACAACACAGTAGTAATTTGTCAGTTGTTGGAATTGTTTTTCATTTTTAGGTTCCCTTTCCTTTAAATCATGGGCCATACACTCTTTAGCCTAGTAACATAGGTCTTCTGGTTGTTCAGGCACAAGAACCTTCATTTTTCAACTCTGGGTATTTTTTTTCCTAGCTCTCCCTCATCGTCAGAATATTCTCCCTGGTCAATCTGAAAGTTTGATTAAAGGAGGCAGACAAGCTAGGTGATACATAAATTCATATTGTTTATTACCTTAGAGCTAGCAGAGCTAGCCTACTTGTACATATGAGGAGCCAGAGCACAAGTTCTGACTGTCTGAACAAAGGAATGAGAAGGATTAAATACATTTTTAGTGCCAACTCAGCATGTCTGTGGTATTCAATTTTATGATCCCCATGTATGTTTAACCATGATACAGGAAAAGGATTTTCCTTAATTGAATAGGTTGTAAATACAATAAGAAAAGAGGGCTGACAAAATGTCCATTGAAATTATCCAGGACACCTGTATTTTCTTTACCATTAACATACCATAACAGAGTATATGTCCCTAAAATACTAAGATAAGAAAAAGTCACATTATTCAAGATAGTGTCTCAGGTTAAGGGCCTCATCCGTAATGGACCCAGAAGGAGGAAGAAGTGAGCCTGGTCTGGCCTTGATGACATAGGAAGGGTGTTCTCTTAGTAAACTCGCAGCACAAAGAAGCTCAGGTCCGGCTCCTCTTCTAGTTGATTATTAGTCCAGGCTCTGGCCCTTACCTAAGTTGATACTAAATGATTATCCCCCTCATTCCTGGAAGGCGCTCCCTCCTCCGCTCTTCCTCCTGACTTCCGTGGCTTCCTTTAAGTTTGAACAAAAGTCTCGTTTTTTGCAGGAAACCTTTCCCAGCCCCTTAGTGCTCTCTCTGATTTATCCTCCCTGGAGGTGGTTTCCTGTGTGTTTGCATGTTGTCTCCCTCGGGGGCTTTGGCCTCCCAGTGCTTAGCACACTGCCTGGCACATCGGGGTTAGCCTGGGAGGCGGTGTTTGCCCTGGAAATGGCCCTCTTGGTTCAGCGATTGTTCCCAGAATCAGAGATAGAAGGGTGAACTGGGCGTGGAGAGGAAGAATGAGAAGGCGCGTGGGTCGAGGCAGAAATAGAGAGAGGGCTCAGGCGGACAGCCGGATGGGCTGGGAAGATAAGGCCTGGCCTGGCGTCTGAAGTCGGTCAGCGAAGACCCCAGCTCCTGGGATGCGAGTTTGCTTCGGCCTAATGGGCCTGGAGGCCAGGCATCGGTCCCTAGCCGCTTGCTTGCTGTGGTGCAGTCAGCATTAAGTTTCCTGGGGTCCTGCCCCTCATTCCACATTCCCTATTAGGCGATTCAGAGGCTGCCCTGATTCAGTGGTCAGACCAGGAGTGTTGAACCCAAGTAGAAGTGGGTGCTGCTAAACTCTAGCTAAGGATCCCTGAGGGCCCCGTAGTGACTTAGTAAACCACACATTAACATTATCTACATTTTATTGTATTTTTATTTATGTTTTAAATATTTCTTTCCAGTTACATTTTAAACTTGTTCAAACTGCACTTGGGAGGGTGGCTGTGGCTTTGGCACCTCTGGCCTCAGCTACTCTCCCTGCCTTGCTTCACAGGTAAATGGGGCAGTCAGTCTGCTTTTAGGGCCACATTGGCTCTTTGTTTAAAACTAGATCCTTTTGAGCCCCCAGAGGCCTGGGGGGCCTTAGTTTGGAGTGTTCATCTCTCTGTGGAGCTGGGAAGACTGCAGTGGGCTGCTCTACTACCCATATGCTATTCCTTGTTGACATCTGTTGTCCTGCCCTGAATGCCATCCCTGTGTGTGGCAGTTCAAGAACACCTCTTTCCTCTCTTGCCCCTTAACAGCCAGGAAAGAGAGTGAGTGTCCTAACAGGCTCATTGTCCCAATTCAGACTCTAGTCAAGGAGGTCACATGAGCCTGAATCTGATCCGTGACCCATTTCTTCATAGTTCCTAGGAATGGAACATGGAGCGTCTGTGTTGGCAATCAAAATGGGCTCTTAGCTCTCGGTTCAACCAAGTGCCTTTGAAAAGTTTGGTCTTCATTTCCTTGATTAGATTGGGAGTCCTTGGTGACCTCCTTGCCTCAGGGGAGGGCCTAGTTTACATGGGTTTGAGCGGCATGTTTGGGACATCAGAGGCTTTTAGTCGCCTCTTTGTGATGATTTTAGGTCACATGGGTGAGTTGCATGTGTGGCTCACCTTTGACCCTGAAAAAGATATAAAACCAGCGGTTAGCGTTCTCTTTTTCGGAGCTATTACCCATAGCCATGGTGGCGCACGTGATTCTGGGCCAGCCCTTGTTATGAGCTCCTGGGCTGAACTTAGATGTTGGTAAGTATGAATTGTATTTGGTCTGTCCGTTGATGTTTGTAATTTGTTTGTATTTTGTTCTGAAGTTCAGGGTGCTGGCTTTTTCCCCTGAACTAAGTGAATGGTATTTGTATGCCTGATTAAAGTAAGCTTGTCAACCCGTTCACCTTGCTTTCCTTAGTTAAGCAGATCAAAAGAACCTATGCTGGCAGCACTCTTGTTGGCGTGTGTTGGTTTTTCACCCCCAAAACAGCTGCTAGCCAGATTGTTGAAACAGCGTCTCTCAGCGATCATTGACACTGAGCTTTCTATGCCCACTATGCCTCAGAGAGTGAAGGGATGAGCATTGACTTTCAGACAGACTCCAGAACCCATCATTTGCATTTCCAGGGCACTGGACTTGTAATTTCCAAACCAATTCCAATTCTACCATTTGGAATAAAGGGAAGCACCTTGGATAGAAAAGGGAAATGTCACAAGAAGTACCTTTCCAGGTCAGTGAGGGGAATCAGGTAGATAAGTCATGACAAACAACCTCACAGCTGGTTGGTCATTTGGGAATGTTGGCCCCAGGCGTCAAACCCCCAGGACCTGCCTGTGTGGCAGGAGAGCCTTCCTAGAGTCCCCTTCAGTCCCACTGAATTTTCCTGTTTTATGTTCAGAATTCATGTTATGTACTCTAAGAAGTCTCTCAGATTGTGTTTCTTTGGCTTTGCTGTATTTCACAAAGGCCTGTGCAGATTGCTTTGTGTTCTCATACTTGGGCTGTGGCATTAATTTGGTGCAGATGGTTGATTTCTCCATTCCATAGGTGGAGATCGCTTTCAGGTTTTGCAATTACTCAGCATGTGCTTTGATTTTCTTGGGCACCAGTGGGAATGAATGATATGTAAGCTCCCTGCACTAAGGCAGATTGGTGCATTACAGATAATGCTGGTATGACAACTTTTGTCAAGATAGTCTTTTTGGTTATTTTTGATAATAAACCATGCTACATACAGTGTAATTGAATTAATGGTTATTTTTTTAAATTTTTATGGCCTACTGCCACATTGCTTTCTGTAAAGCTTGAATTTCATTCCTTTTAATTATTTCTGGCAATTTTTTGAGCATACAGAACCTCATAATTGTTCTAATATACACCTCTTTCCATTTTAAAAATTGTGTTTATATTGTTAACTGTGTATCCATTGTGGGCTAGGAATCATCTTTGTAAAATTTTAATACTTCCATACATGTGTGCATTTAGGTATACACCCCCATACCTACAGATATGATACTTTATCAGTTATTTTCTCAGGCAGCTAAGACTCTTAAGTTAGAGGTGTGTTGTGACTGCAATTGTTGGAGGGACTAGTTCTCAACCTTCTAGAATCATAGGTCTTTGGGATATTAACATGTGTTTTACATAGATGTGCCTACAATAACACTGGTAGAATATGGATATTAAAACGGTGAACCTTTGTTTCACAAGGCAATGTAGTCCACTTTCCTCCTATTTTTCAACTCTAGGCACAACTTATCCATCTTCTGTGTGTTTGTCCAAGATACAGATAAATTGGTGAATGCATTCTATCCTTTGTCCATGTAAGTACATCTCCTAGCCTGTACTGTAGATGGTCTTCATCCACTTGGTTTTCCCTGTGTAGATAGTTAGGCCAAACTCAGAATAATTATGAATCTCATCCTAGAAACAGCTAGGTGGTACACTGGAGAGAAGATTAGACCTGGAACCAGGAAGACCTAAGTTTAAATCCAGCCTCAGACACTAGCTTTGTGACCCCAGGCAAGTCACTTAACCTCTTGTCTTCCTCAGTTTCCGCATCTCTAAAATGTGAATAGCACCTATCTCCCAGGATTGTTGTGAAGTTCAGAGAACATGATATTTGTAAAATGTTTAGCATAGTGCCTGCACATAAGTGCTTAATAAATGCTCATTTCTCTCCCTCCCTTCCTTCTTTCTTTCCTTTGTTCCCTTCTCTCTCACTCTATCCTCCCTTCTGCTCTTCCCTCTCTCTCCTCCTTCCCTTCCTCTCCTCTCCTCTCCCCTCCCCTCCCAGCGATTTAGGCAGGAGTTGTGTCAGATGCAAGAGATGTGGAAAAGGTAGAAAGGATCCATTTTGGCAGCTAATTGCATGTGGAGGTGAGGGAGAATGAGGAGCCAAGGCTAGTGCTGAAGTTGTCAGCTCTAGACCCTGCAGGAATGGCTCTGCCTTTCATAGTAATGGGCCAGTTTGGAAGGGGGAAGATTAGGCGAAGGATAGTGAGTTCTGTTTTAGATATGCTGAATTTAAACGAGCTCCAGAATAGACAGTTTAAAATGTTTAACAGGCATTTATAAAAGAAAGAGAAAAAAGAATCACTTCAGCAAAACTAGCATGGATGGTGTCAGAAAAGCTGGGCAGTTTTCCCCCAGGATTCCTCTGCCTCTGTAAAGACAAAGAAGGAAGTGCATTTTCTTAGCTCCTCTCTGGAGCCAGGTTTGGTTTTTGTTACCACATGTTGTTCAGCTTTGCTTTATTATGTTAGTTTCCTGCCTTCTTTACTCTGTATCAGTTTTCATACGTCTTCCCGTACTTTACTGACACCTGCCCATTGGTCATTTCTCACAGAGCAGTAAAAGACCCATGCTTGGTTGCGTTGTCCCCCAATCTGCCAGCACCAGCTTTGTGTCTGGTTCTTTTTTTGCCACAAAAAGTTCTGCTATGAACATTTTGGTGTGTTCAGGGCATTTTTTTCTGTCTTTTGTCTTCTGCACGCCTAGCTGTGGAATCATTTAGCCAAACTGTAGGGATATTTCAGCCACTTTTTAAGCACAATTCCATCAGAATTGGACCAACTTAAGTCTCCTCCAACAGTGCATTGGTGTGCCTGGCTTCCAGTAGCTCCTCCGACACAGACGATTCTGTCTCTTTGCCAGTTTTCTGGGTACGAGGTCAAGCCCAAGAGCTGTTCTGTTACATTTTTTTTTTATCATTATCATTAGTAATTTTCTTATCATTAGTAATTTGGAGCAATCTTCACGTGGTCAATAGTTATTTACATTTCTCGTGAGAATTGGCACAGGTTCCCACCAGATTGCCCCTTCCCCTAAAGTTTTTCCTTGTATTCCAGCTACATGAATAATGTTCATGCAAACATGTTTCCCTTTCATGATTTCAGAGGTACCATGATACAGTGGAAATTGGACCTGATCTGGCTTCGGGAATGTCATAGAGCCTTTTAGGGCGTTACATCAGCAAGTATCACTGAACGTTAAAGTCTATTACAAGTATTTTTTTAAACAGAAGTTGCCCCTCACACACAGGGCCAGTGTGAAATGTTTCACTAAGGATTTTTTACAGTTACTGTTAATATCTATGCCTTTTTGCAATTCTATTAACTTCTTCATCGATTGACATGCTGTGTGATGTGCACGTATGCTTACTATTGGTACTGTTTTATAGTCTGAGATCTTTAAGCACAGCATAGGGCCCCTGTTAACCTCTCTGGACGTTGTGAATTTGTACTTTTGCTTTGTCTGATAGCTTGATTACAGCTCCCTAATTTCAGTAATTACCTGATGGATCTTAGTTTTTTCAGCCTCTCACTTCATTCTCTACATCTTTATTTTTAGCAGAGAGACTAGAGGCAGTCTATGTGAGGAAAGACACACTATTGCTGCTGCCACTGAATGTGGCATTGCCATAGATCCTGAGGACTGCTGGACCCTTGCAGATGACCTGCAGTTTAAGCCTAAAGTCCTTACGACCTGCCCCCAGTAGAGCACGGCCTCGAGAGCTGGGACTGTCTGATTTTTTCTGGTTGTTATTGTTTGTCCTTCATTCTTGAAGAGGACCAATGACATCAGGAGGTGTTTCTAGCACTTAGCACACAGTAAGTGCTTAATAAATGCTTTATTTATTCCATACTGTAACGTCTAGATTTTATGTCCTTATCCATTCTGTCACCACTCTGTCACCATTCTGTTATTACTCTCTCATATTGTTTAATCTGTTCATGTTTGAGGTTATCTTTGTTTGGCTTGTGTTTTCCTCCATTCGTGCCTTTTGTATTTATTTTTATCCCTTTCCTCTTCTAAATCAGATCTTTTTCTCTGTGGTTCATTTGCTTGGATCCCAAAGCTGGCTAGGCCATGGTGTCTGCACGGAAAAGTTTGAACTTTCATTGTCTGTTTTCTGTCCATGTGCTAACATTCCCTCCATGCGACAACTTCTTGTTCTGGCAAATTCTAATTATCTAAATATTTCTTCATTCCTTTAAATTATAAGTGACCTGTAGTTTCTAGCCATTTGCTCTAGTACTGACCTTTACAAATGTGCAGAATATAAGTCTTCTCTTGGGCATAGAGACACCAGGGTATTGCGAGAAAAGTCCTCAAATTGGACCTACATGACCTTTATTTGATCCCTGACTAATAGCAGTGTGACCTTGGGCAAATCTGTCAAGTGCTCTGATCCTCAGTTTCCTTCTTTGGAAAAATGTAATAACTGACTTTCCTTCCTCACAATGTTGTTTTGAAGATCTAGTTTATAAATTACAAATGGCTACACAAGCATAATATGGTGTTATGTTCTGTATAGTTTAATGTTTCGTAGTCTATTTTATTGACGTATGACATGAAAAACAGGTTTAAGTGGATTAGAAGGAAATAGGATATTTACGTATTTTTAAAATCTCTTTCAGGTTGGGACAGTAGGCCTTGGATCAAACATCTATATTTCCATGGAAGAATTATTCCGGGAAAGCCAATTTATGGTCTCTGGGTCTCTTATTTGAGAGAACCCTTGGAATCTGGAACCAAGGTAGAGAGAGAGAGAGAGAAAGATAGCAGAACCCTGAGGAAAAGCATTCTGCCTGGAATGAATGTGGGAAAGCCTTCCGTCTGAGCATGGCTCTTAGTAGACATCAGAGAATTGACGCTGGAGAGACACTTGATGTAGTGAGAATAAGTTTACTGCCTTGACAAAACTGACTTCATTTTGGATTAAGCCACCACGTATGTGGGAAAGCCTTCCACCTGAGCGTGGCTCTTAGTAGGCATCAGAGAATTGCCGCTGGAGAGAAACTTGATGTAGTGAGAATAAGTTTACTGCTTTGACAAAACTGACTTCATTTGGGATTAAGCCACCATTTTTTGGTGGTGTTTTGATGTTTGTTTTCGACTATTGGGATAGCCATTTGTGTAGTACAGCCAGTTCTCAATGTAAGTGGACTGTTCCTCAGACCTCCCTCTCCCCTCATGGATCTCTACTGGGAGCCGCCACCTCTGTGGGTCTGAGGCCTCTGGCAGCCAAGGACGGAGGACCCTTGGTGTGGGGCTGCACTGCCACCCCTGCTGCCTGAGAGTTGAATTTGTGTAATGTGAATTTATGTAAAGCAAGAGCTGTTTGTATAGTTTGGTGAACAACATGTGTATGTTCATAAACAACTGTTAAATATGTGGGATCCTTACATAGGACAGTCCACCAATGGGAAAGTTTGGTAAATAACCTTGTTGTTAGCTTGTGTCGCTGACCACTGGTGCACACTCACAGCTAGACCTAGAAAAGCCCCGTGGAGGCCCCGGCATTTGGCCTGCTCCTGGTTGTGACTTGGGACTGGCTCCTGCATTTTCCTCCATCCTCTCCCAACCTTGATAATTGGAGCATCTCCCAGCCTATTTAATGGAGACTTGCCAGATGACCACCTCAGAGGGAGACATGTGACCTTGGCCTGAGCAGAGAGAGCCCCTCGGCAGACTGAAGGCTGCTGTTAACAGGCTTACCCTAGGAAATCCCCAGGAAACAGGTTGGTGGTTTGTTCCTAGAAGAGATGACGTTTGTATTGTTTGAAGTGTGATTAATAAAGGCTTGATTGCTCACGCTGAAAAGCGTGTTATTTATTAGTGTTTATGTTGCACTAGTTGGCGTACGTATTGGTCTTTGCATGCACTGTGTGTAACGATCAGTAAACATTTATCAAGTGACTACTGTGTGCCAGGCATTGTGCCAAGTGCTGTGGATATAAAAAGAGGCAAAGGACAGTCCTTGCCCTCAAGGAGCGTGCAGTCTAACGGGGGAATTGACATGTAAACAAATACCTACAAAGGCAGCTCTGTACAAGTTTAAATAGGGAAGGCCCTGGAATTGAGGAATTAGAAAAGCCTCCCTTTAAAAGATAAGACTTTAGTTGGGACTTAAAGGAAGCCAGGGAGGTCAGTGGTCAGGGTAGAGGAGAGAGAGCATTCCAGGCCCAGGGGACAGCCAGAGAAATGTCCAGAGTTGGGAGAAGAAGGGCCATGTTTGTGGGACAGTCAGGAGGCCAGAGTCACTGGATCGAAGGGTATGTGTAAGGGAGTAAGGGAGGAGCCTGGAGAGGAGGCAGCAGGTTAGGAAGGGCTTTGAAGGCCAGCCAGAACATTTTGTGTTTACTCCTGGAGGCCATGGGGAATCATGGAGTTACTGAGACTGACGTGGTGGGACCTGAACTTACGAATGTACATCTTATACTTTATGAATGTCATGGATGTGGAAAGACCTTGCTCTGCATCCTTTCTCTTCTTAGATGTCAGAGAGTTCATACTATAATGAAACCTTATGAGCGTAATGAATGTCAGGAGACCTGCCACATGAAACATCTTACTCGACCTCAGGAAGATAACACTGGAGAGAAACTTTATAACGTAGAAATGCTTTCTCCATGAGCATAGACCTGGCCAAGCACGAGAGAGTTCATTCATACTGGAAAGAAGCCACACCAAATTACCCAGTGGGGCTTATCCTTGGCACCTCTTGCCTCGTATCTAAGCATCCACTCACACTCTGGGGATGGCTTACTAACTCCAGCTTGCAGATGTGGGTTCCCAAATATAGATCGCCGTTACACTCAAATTCTCTCAGGGTCCTAGAGGTAAACCTTTTAAATGGAAACCTACTCACCACTAGCTCTTGAGTCCCTAGTGATGTGTTTCTATTTGCACAAATGAAATAATGATGCTCTTACATCTTAAACATAAGCATCATGGTAAGGCAAAATAAATACAGTATTATCACAGGCATTCATTATTTAAAGTATACATAAACTACCCACAGATAAACTTGGATCCCACTCTCCTACCCACATATGTGGTATCTGAAAGGAACAGTGGGGACACACAGGAACCTGACAGGGAAGCACATGCAGAAGGAAAACCCATATGCTTGGGGTAAATCGCAACTCTCCACCACAGGCTTTGGTGTCATGATTCCAGCCAGCCCCTCTGAACCACATAAAACCATTTCTGTGCTAGCCGTTTGTCTGTTGGTTTTCACCAGTCACCAACTGGAAGATTCCTCCTCTTTCCTAGCCCTAAACATAATATTTTGCCTTATAATCACATTTAGATTGGAATAGCATTTTCCTTATCAAAAACCAGGGGGCGATTCCAGTCACATGAGCCAAAAGAGACTTGTTTAAAAAAGAGGAAACAAGAGTGGGACGCTCCCATTCTTCATGGAAATGCTTTACATTTTAATACGAGTTTAAAGAGGGAATGGATTAAATAAAAGTAGAAAGATTTCAAGAATCATAACATTCTGTGGTATCGGTGTTTCACGTTCTGAACCTTTTTACCTCATGAGCATCCTTGCGATTCTCTCATGAAGGACTCAGTTTCTAAAGCTGCCGCAGAGGACTGGGGCACGTGTTGGGGGTGTACTCAGCGGAATGGTTAGTTCTTCCAGTGTAGTAAGGGATAGCTCAAGTCAAGGCAATAAGCACCTACTGTGTGCCAGGTGGAGTGGCTAGGGGGCGCCATAGTGCCCAGAGCGCTAAGCCTGAAGTCAGGAAGACTCATCTTCCTGAGTTCA
>JAQQSZ010011839.1:0-12152 GCA_028646595.1 Phalanger gymnotis | reverse complement strand
CAATATATATATATATATATATATATATATACACATATATATGTATATAATATATATGTATGTATGTATATTCCCTTCAACTACCCTAATACTGAGAAAGGTCTCATGAGTTACAAATATCATCTTTCCACATAGGAATGTAAACGGAACAGTTCAACTTTAGTAAGTCCCTTATGCTGCCGACTATGAAGAGAAGGATGAAGAGAATACTTGGGCATTGTTAGCTGTTTCTTGGGCAAATTAGAGGAGAGAGGAGGGAAGATAATGTTCCCCAGTTTTCTATTCAATCTGCTCCTCTAAATCCTTCTGAAATATGTTAGGAATAGAAATAGCTTCTTAATGCATGGAATATTATAAAATGCTTGGAGAAAACCTAGGTCAGTATGTTGGTTTGGGATGCTGGGAAGCCTAAAATGTAAGGGTTCAGGGGGTCTACCCGAAAAGAATTCAACCACTCAAGCCTTCCTTCAGTCAAAGTAGCAAGGTTTTATTATAACATCAGCCTGGTGTGCAGGTTCCTAGTAAATCTCAGGTATTTGTGACAGCAATACAAGTGGAAAAGATTTTAGGAATCTGCACAATTTAATGGGGGTAAGTTTGGGGTTTTTATACAGAAAGACTGTGAGAAAATTTGGATGGGATTAAGGACTTTCAAGTAAGCTAATTAAGTAATCATGTTGGGCTGAGGTGGGCCAGATGCCTTGGTCAGAGGCACCAGTGATCTGTGCTTCTGAAATGTATGGGAAAATTTAGGGTCTGGGTTGCTTTCAAAGACATAGTCTTTTCCTTTTAGGGGTTCAGGTCTCATGACTCCATCAAGTAAATCCAGGCTCTCCAAATTCCTTTGCTCTAAGCTAAGGGTTTTACCTTTAGTTTCTCAGGGAGCAGAGTGGTTGGGTGACTTGCCTATGGTCACGAGGCAGAAATTTGATCCCTTCTTCAGGATTGCAGGTCCAACACTATCCATTTGGCTGCTTTGCCCACCTTGAAAAATGTAGTGGACAGGAATCAGGAAGACCTAGGTTCAAATCCTTTCCTGGGTCACATTTGGGTGTGTTACCTTAGGAAAATAATTTAACATCTCATTGCCTCAGAAAATTCTTAGAGATCTTAAGTCTTAGAGGAGATAGCCATTACTATTGGTAGAGAAACTTGGAAAATTCCTTGCCTTGAGTCACCTGTATCATAATATTAGTTAGCATTTGCATAATGTTTTGAAGCTTTGTAAGTGCTTTTTATTTGTTACCTCATTGAATCCTGACCACCACCCAGTGAGGTATGTCTTATTCCAAATCACATTTCCCAGTGGAGGCTGAGGGTGAGCCATATAAAGAGATTTTGCCCAAGGTCACCCAGATAGCAAGCATTTGGGGCAGCATTGCACTCAGCACTTCCTAACTTCAAAGCCAACATTATATGCACTTCAACTGATATTTTGAAAAATCCAGCTTCATTATAACATTTGGAACCTGATGAGGTTGGACTAGATGCCCTCTGTGGTCACTTCAAGTTGTAATTTTGAACCTCTGAATGTTGGCTAATACTGTTGCTTCCATCTACTTTGAGATGCATTGAAAGAAGATTGTCAGTGTGATAAAGCAATAATCTTTCTTATTTTCACCTCTTTCAAAAGTAGATTGATTTTAAAGAAGACAGTAAGTGAATAAATGGTGAGGTAGCTGGCATTTTGGACTTAACATCATGAGGAACCTGGGTTCAATGCAATTTCTCACATTTATTTCTGTCACTCCCATTTAATTTCTATAAGCCTTAGTTTCTTCATCTGTAAAATGGACCTAAAACCTATGCATATCATTAACTTCACAGAATTTTGATAAAGGTTCAAGAATTTAATGTATATAATGTGCTTTGCAAATGTTGCTATACTGAAGTATAAAATCATCCCTTAACATCTCCTGTTATGCCCTACCCTGCCTTTCAGTTTCTTCATCTTGCTCCAGCTCACTCTACTGTTTGTACTCCTATTTCCACGGACCCCACTGTTTGCGTTCCCTTCTCCACAGTAATAACCCTGCCTCAGCTTGTCCCACTGTTTGTATCCCCATCTCCACAGAAATCTAATTGTGTTCTTTCCCTTTAAGTACTCTTTCTCTTCCCTTGCTCGTGGCTGTTCTAATTGGGTAATTACTCCTAACAGTCTCGTGCTTCAATAAATCCACATCTAAATTTATATCTGGGTCTTGCTCGCTTTTTTTGGCACAACATTTCTGGAGGCCCTAGCGAGATTTGGGGGTGGTCTGTGGCACCCCCTCACCAGACCTGGGCCACATAGGGTCTTGTCCGCGGGTAGTGGGCGTCTCCTCTTCCCGACTTCTAGGGGAGCCGGCCTCTGACACATTAATAATTTGCTTTTAGGCCAA
The DNA here is from genome assembly GCA_028646595.1 of Phalanger gymnotis. Classification (NCBI taxonomy): domain Eukaryota; kingdom Metazoa; phylum Chordata; class Mammalia; order Diprotodontia; family Phalangeridae; genus Phalanger; species Phalanger gymnotis. The sequence goes on along the minus strand of JAQQSZ010011839.1, from coordinate 9,771 downwards.
ACGTTTCAGAGCCCCTGGAGCTCGAGAGGGAGGAGAACTAACGCATCCCCCGACGCCGACCTGCCCTCTATTTGGACTTTTGTGGATCCAAAAAACCAAAACTGAACCTCTAGGGGAATCCACCTCTGAGATGTTCCAGCGCCCCAGAGGGTAAGTTGAGTCAGGTTTCTGTTTTCTGTTGGGAATTCCCTTCTGGTTCTGGTGGAGATTTGGGGCTGCACTGAGGCTTTAGCTGTCAGTAAGGCTGGGAGACAGACCTAATTAGTCTGACAGCCCCATCTTCTGAAAAAAGTACCAATCTCCCAGGCATGCTGGAGACGGTCCAGCCTCTGCCTGTTCTGGTTTCTGGTATCTGTCCCAGGGTGTCTTTCCGTTTTGTGTTTGTGTGTTTTTTTATTTGTCTGTTTGTGCCTGTGCATGTGTGTGTTTGTTCATTCGTGAGTGAGAGTAGCCTGTCTGCTGCTGCAGCAGCAGCAGGCAGAAAACTCCCCCCTTGCCCCTCCCTATCACACTGGCATTCCTAAGGAGGGAGCAGAGCAGGCTTTGTGTCCGTAGTCTGGTTAAAGTTTAACATAAGTTAAAGTCAAGTTGCTCGGGGAGATTGATTTATGTTGAAGACGGGAGAAAACAGTACGTGAGAAAAGAAAGCCTGAGAAGTGTTAAGATTCTCTCAGAGCTCTGGCATAACCTCCACTCAGAAAAAGGCAGTTATCCAAGCAGAAAGACTTTAAGGTAACCTCTCAGGACAAAAACTTAAAGGTACATGGGAAAAGTTCCTTTGAACTTCTCTGCACTAAAAAAATTTCAAGATAAGGAGGAGTTAGCTCCTCCCTAGAGATCAAAAGGGAAACAGCTAGAGAAGTATTTTAACCCTTTTCCTGCCTACATAAAGGAGAAAAAGTTTTTGTGTAATGGGACCCAACCAGAAAAGAAGTGAAAAGTGAAAATGTGTCATTCCTAATTTAATGCTTAAGATAAATTAGAGTTAATTTTACTGCTTGTCACTAAAGTTTATGGGAAAAGGAAAAGAGAGACTGTGATAACAGTGGAAGATAAGTAAATTAAAATCTTGAGCAAGCAGCTTAGAGTAAAAGGCTTGATAGCCTGAGTAAAAAACCCAATAGATGAAGTTATAGAGAGGTGGAAGGGATTATGTCCACACACCCTTTGGACTAGATCTGTGAGTAGGTTTTATTAAATTTAACATGAATATTGGTCCAGTATGGCACTTCAAACTGACTTGGTTATAACAGGTGATTCCAAATTGTAATAATATTCTTAATTGTAAAATTATTTAGTATATTGATTGGCGAAAACAAACATTCAAGTTAAACAGAATTGCTTCATATGTGAATTTTCTCAGAAGTGAAGTTTATGTCAATGGTGATAAGATGAAGGTGGAAATACATCCAGCCAGATTGGTAATTAATTAATTAATTAATTATGATTCTGAAGGTTTACATCTGTTTATGATATTGTATTTCTAAAATTTTGTTATATTTCTTGATAACAAATTAAGTTCATGTTGCTAGGTAACAACTGTTTGGTTCATCTGTGTTGTTAGAGAAACAATTTCTCTGAGTGTTGTTAGATTGACAATTGTACTGTTAAAATAATGAATGGATTAGGAAACGGTTAAGTCATTTTATATGACCATGTCTTTTAAAGAAGTCTAATCTGAGAAGTTATAAACCTCTAGGTTTTGTAACAGCAGTACTGGAATCCCTATTTGTACAATAAATTGGGAAAAGCCTGGAAGTGGAAGTTTTACTGAAAGAAAAGAGAACAGTGGAGTCAGAAACTAGCTGACCTTTGAACCTGGCTTTTAAAGTCAGTAGGACTAATTTTTGATAATTGGCTTTTAGGATATTCTTTTAAAAATTAAAATTTGATTGCCAGATCCAGGTAGAAGCTTTAAAAAGAAAAGGTATTTGTCAAAAAAAACCTGGTGTTATTGTCAAGTTGTGATACCATGGTGAGTCAGCCTCCACGGACCTAGCCCCGAGCTCCCCTCCTGTTGCCCCCCCTCCACCTGCCCTTATTGTGCTGAATTCCTCCTTCGTGAGCCAACCGAGTCAGCTTCTGCCAGCCCCCACCTGGACCGCTTTTTTCCCCTGGTCCCTGGGGTTTGGCCCAAATCTAACCTTCCTGGCTCCTAGCCACAGCCTCTCTGGCTTCTATTCATCAGTATCCCATGTTTTCTGAAGCCCACAGGGGCATAGCTCTCTGCTTTTCTCTTCTCCAGTGGCCCTCCCCCAGGACCCAAAACTGCTTTTCTAGCCTCCAGACAGATTCGTTCTCTTTCCTCACTAGCTCTCCATATTTCCTGCCTCAAGGAGGCTGGCATCCTTGTCCCATGCCGGTCCCCTTGGAACACCCCTCAGCCTCCTGTTAAAAAGCCTGGCACTTCTGACTTTCAGCCAGTGCAAGATCTTCGGGAGGTCAATAAGCCATCCTTACACCCTCCTCAGCCTCTTGCCACCCACCCACACTGTGTACACTGTCTTGGACCTTAAGGACATTTTCTTCTCCATTTCTTTGGCCCTGGCAAGCCAGACAAGCCAGCCCCTTTTCACTTTTACCTGAGTCAACCCTTCATCACCTGACCAGCTGACCTGGACAAAGTTGCCTCAGGGTTTCAAAAATTCCCCTACCCTCTTTTATGAAGCCTTCCACCTGAACCTCTTGCCTTTCTGGGAATCTAACCCTTCTTGCTCTCTCATTCAGTATGTTAATGATCTCTTGTTAGCTACATTCTCTGAGGGTGGTTGTTTTCAAGCTACTCACTCTCTCCTGTCTCTTTTAAATCTCTCAGCTACTGTGCAGATCTGTTGCACCTCTGTTTCCTACCTTGGGCACTGCCTTGAGGCTGGAAATCTCTCTCTCTCTCTTAAGCTCGTATCCAGGCCATCCTAAACATTCCTGTTCCTACTACCAAGAAGCAGGTCTATGAACTGCTGGATTCTTTGGGTTTGCTGACCTTGCTAAACCCTTTTGCTCTTCTACTGCTGGGTCTGGCCCTCTAGTCTGCACCCCGGTGGAACAAAAACCCCTCTGACTCCCTAAAAAGGTCCCTTGCCTCTGCCCTTGCATTTGCTCTCCCTGACATCACCAAGCCCTTTCATCTTTCTGTGGCAGATCAGCCCCTGCCCTACCCTTTATAAGTCTTCTGCTCTTAACCCTGCCACACTCCTTCCTGACTCCGATGATTTTTCTGTCTATTTACAAAGAATGGGGCCCCCTCAATCTTCTGGTAGGACAGTAGGAGCGGGGGGGAATCCTCGCCCTCCTGGACTCTATTTGGCTCCCCTGTCAAGTTTCTCTTGTACACTGCCTGGGCCATCCACTTGGCAACTCCTCTGAAGCAATTGGCAACCGCCCAGCCCATGCCGCTGCCCTGGCAGCACCCCTTTTCGAAAGCTACCCACCTTCTTTTTGTTTCAGAACCCCTCCCCTCGGCCACCCCTCCTCCCTCCTATTCACCCCCCGATGATTCCTTCACGGCCAAAAGAAAAAAGGGGCGGGGGAGAAGAAGGAGTCCGGGTGGTGAGTTTTGGGAAACGGCCAAACTTTTATTCCTGAGGTCTTGGGAAGGGATTAGGTGGGAAGACTCCATCAGATTACACCCCTAGTGGGGAGCTACTTAGGGACAGATATTACACCCTCCACCTAGACAACATCCTTACCAGCACAGTCACCAGATGCGGTCCTGCGCCCAAGTGAATGCAAGGCAGGCAGAGACAGCTCTACTGGAGGTGGGGCTGCCAGGGAAGTGCAACCAGGAAAACATTGGGAAATGGATTTTGCTGAAGTCAAACCACCAGTAGCAGGTTTTAAATGTCTCTTGGTCTTTGCTGAAGAAAGAGACAGCCCCGTTTGTTGTAAAGAAACTCTTGAATGAATTGATCCCCCATTTCGGCCTTCCCCTAAGCATTGGCTCAGATGATGGCCCCAGCCTTTGTTGCCAAAGTATCTTAAGGCGTGCCCATAGCCCCAGAGCTCTGGCCAGGTTGAATGAGCAAACTGTACCCTTAAAGATCTATCTAAACTTGTCCTGGAAACCCAGGAGAACTGGGTCACTCTACTCCCTCTGACCTTGCTCTGCAGCCGATGAACCCCTAATAAACTAGGTTTGACCCCTCTGAAAATTCTTTTTGGGCAGCCCCCTCCTATTAATGCTTCCCTCATTAAGTTCCTACAGGGTCTGCAAGATACCCAGTCTCAGCTTCATAAATGTGTCCGGGAAGCTCCGCCTACTCCAACTTCTGACTACCTCCACCACTTTGCTTCCAGCCTGGGGACTCTGTCCTAATCTGAAAACATACAGCCTTTGGTCTTCAGCATAAGTGGAAGGACCCTTACACTGTCATTCTGACCACCCCATCTGCATTCAAGGTTAACTCCATTCCTATCTGGCTCCACCACAGCAGTGCAAAAGCAGCTACATTCGCACAATGGAAGGCAGAGCCCCTCGAGGAAGCCCTAAAGCTAAGACTGTTCTGATCTCCTTCCTAATCTTCCTATTAACCCCTTCCATGGTCCCAGGCAATCCCCATACCCCCAAGCTAATCTCTACTTGGGTAATCACTACAGGGAACAAATAGTCCTGGACTTTCCAAAGTCATGAAGACATACATCTCCCCCTCATTACCCTTTTTGAGGGCCCACCAGCAGATGCAGGCTACCTGCTCTGTTCTGCTTCAGGATGCCTAACCACATGTGACTGCCCTTGTATCACGGCATACAACCTTCCCTCAACTGACCTTAGTGATTCCCTGTGTGTCCCACTGGGCAGCATTAGGGGCCCGAACCAACCCTCAGACCTGTTACTCCGTATCCGTATAATCAAGTCTGACCCCTGGCACCCCAAACTCAATCTTACTGTCCTAAACCCTTTGGACCCAGCCTGGAGAGACCCAGTCTGTTGGGTACTGGGACTCATTATTATCCCTTGGGGGACCATGGGGTATCCACATGTGGAGAGACCGCGACCCTGACTGTGACCAAGAAGCCTTTACCAGGTCCCTATCCCATTGGCCCAATAGGGGACCTGGCCATCTCTGCCCCATTAGGGAACCTAGCCAACCCTGCTCCAACACCTATTACTCAGGAACCCCACGCCTATCAGGCTTCCTTGATTGCCCTTTTATCGGCTGTTCATAAGACACTTAACAGCTCTAACCACATACCGGGCAAAAATTGTTGGATCTGTGTTAAGCCCCAGCCTCCTTACTATGTAGTGGTGGCACTAAATGCCTCCATCACCCCTACCTCCAACACAGAGAACTGCAAGTGGAACCAACCACGGCTCACCCTTGGGGATGTACAGGGAACAGGCCTTTGCCTTACATCATCTAACACCACTTTATTGAGTTCTCAGTATGGCTCCATTTGCAAACAAACTCAGGAGATTCAAGCCTCCAGCTCAGACTACTTCCCAGCCCCTCTGGGAGCCTGGTGGGCATGTCACTAGGGCCTTACCCAGTGTGTCTCTGCTAATGTGTTCCTCAGACACCAACAACACCCAGAGGACCCCCTGTGCATCTTGGTGGCCATAATTCCCCGGGTTTCCCTCCTCCTGGGTGAGGAAGGCTGGCGCTATTTTTCCTCCGAAGGGCAACTGAGTTACCGTAAAAGGCGAGCAATACCACTCCTCATTCCCATCTTAGTGGGCCTGGGGCTTGTGGGCTCTGCTGCCACTGGGACGGCAGCCCTAGTCAAAGGGGATCTCAACTATAAGGCCTTAAGTACACAGGTAAACACTGACCTCTCCCACATAGAGCAGTCCATCTTAGTCCTAGAAAAACCAGCGGACTTGTTGGCGGAGGTGGCCCTCCAGAACTGCAGAGGCCTTGACCTTCTTTTTCTCAAGCAGGGTGGCCTATGTGTGGCCCTGGGAGAGGCTTGTTATTTCTATGCTAACAACTCTGGGGTGGTGCGGGAAAGTCTGAGGTTGGTATGGCAAAATATTGCCAATAGACAAAAGGAGTTGGAAAACTCTGAGAACTGGTATCAGTCCCTGTTCCGTAGATCCCCTTGGCTCACTACCCTGGTGATGACCCTGGCTGGCCCCCTCCTCCTCTTCATTATACCTCTGGTTGTGGGCCTCTGCCTCATTAATCGTTTTCTGCAATTTGTCAAGTCCTGCATAAACTTTGTTAAACAACTATTGATTAGGGATCTCCATTACCAACTTGCAAATCCCAGTCCCCCTGATTCTTGTGACAGATCCTCTGAGAATGTGTCAAAGAATTGACACACTTTGAAAAGAAAATGGGGAATGTTATGCCCTACCCCCCCTTTCAGTTTCTCCATCTTGCCCCAGCTCAGTCTACTGTTTGTAATCTCATCTCCATGGACCCCACTGTTTGTGTTCCCTTCCCCACAGCAATAGTCATGCCTCAGCTTGTGCCACTGTTTGTGTCCCCATCTCCACGGAAATCTAATTGTGTTCTTTCCCTTTAAATACTCTTTCTCTTCCCTTACTTGTGGCTGTTCAATTTGAGTAATTACTCCAAATAGTCTCGTGCTTCCATAAATCCACATCTAAATTTATATCCGGGTCTTGCTTGCTTTTTTTCGGCACAACACTCCCATAAATCACCTAGTTGATAAATGAAATACAAAGGAAATCACAAAATTGTAATTTAATCAGAGGGAAATTTCCAGTCAGATCTTTCTAATTTGAATCTTTTAAGTCCTCCAAAGGTCTTAACAGAAGGCATTTTATTTGCTATATTCTTTCCAGTTGGCAGTTGTGAAAATGGGCACATTATAGCTGAGGACAGTTGGAAGGGGGAACACGCAGTATTTTTATTCCAATACCTTCTGGTCCCACCAGATTGCAAATAATTTAGCAGTATACAAATCACATCTTCCCAAAATAATTCATTTCCACCCTCTCTATTGGCTGGAAGCAGTAGGAGAGCAACGGTTTCATACCACAGAATTCCTCAGCAATCAACTAGTTACCCCTAGGGATCTTTCTGTAACTGGAATACTTTGGGACTTAAAGGTCCAAGTTAGAAACATTTCAGCTCTCTCTTCTAGGATTTCTGCCATTGTATTCTTTTTTCTTTTCTTTTTTGGAGGGGGGAAGGCAGGGCAATTGGGGTTAAGTGACTTGCCCAAGGTCACACAGCTATTAAGTGTGTCAAGTGCCAAATTTGAACCCAGGTCCTCCTGACTCCAGGGCCAGTGCTCTTTTCACTGTGCCACCTACCTGCCTCCGTGCCATTGTATTCTTAATCAGTCTATTCTGGTTTTGTACTTTAGCTTAATTTTCTGTCCATCAAATCGATCTGTCAATCTATCATTCTATATTTCTATTTTGCTTATCTTCCTAACTACTTATGTTTCTATCTTTCCTAATGTCCTTCTTTCCTTCCTTCCTTCCTTCCTTCCTTCCTTCCTTCCTTCCTTCCTTCCTTCCTTCCTTCCTTCCTTCCTTCCTTCCTTCTTTCCCTGTCTATTTATATGTTAAAGGGCTTGGAGAAGAGGAGCTAGATTCCAATTCAGGTCCTAAAATGACAAGATCAGAAGACCACAGACCGAAAGCTAGAAGAGACTTTAGAAGTCATCTAGTCCAGCCCCCTCTTTGAAGAGCTGAATAAACACATACCCAGAGAAGTTAAAAGCTAGTGGAACAATGGACAGAATGATGCATCTGGAATCAGGAAGATCAGAGTTCAAATCTTGCCTGAGACACATACTAGTTTTGCGACCTTGGGCAAGTCACTTAACTTCTATTTACCTCAATTCCCTCATCTGTAAAATCTGTACAACGAGGTAATAGCCTCTACATCACTGGATTATTGTGAGAATCAAATGACATTCACATATGGGAAGTGCTTGGCAAAGTTTGAAGCATGATGATAATGACAATGATGATACTGATGATAGTGGTGATGATGATGATGATGATGGTAGGATTTGTCCAAGGTCACAGAATCAAGTATTTTTAATCATAAACTGTATACCAGGATATCAGGAGACAAATGCAGTAAATCAAAGAATATCTCTTCCAAAGCACCTTAAATTCTAATGAAGGAGAAAACAAGGACATGGGTAGTAAGCACCAGAAACAGGATTTGAATCCAGATTCTTTTATTCCAAATTCAGTGTTCTTTCTATTTAATCAAGCTTGATTAGAGTTGATTTGCTATAAGACAATTACTGCTCCACCCAATGCACATATAGCCACAAACAGATATTTGCAAAATTATTTTCATGAATATTCTATTTTCATAGAACCAACAACAGAACCACAGTAGGAGGTCTTACAAGTCAGTTCTGCAGGCCTCTTGGAAGGAAATGATGGTCCAAAAGGGGAGGTGGGACCAGGGGTCAGAGGCAATACAAGGGGAACGTTTGGAACAACTACCTTTCAATGTCCCATTATCCAAGTAATAGATGAGAACAGCTCCTTACTCTTTCCTAAGTGCTGCCAGATAGTTTGTTGTAAAGGCCTCCAATGAAGGCTGTTAAAAGCATCTATATATTTTTACATTCCCAAAATTGGTCAGGATCCTTATTATGTGAGCCTAGTTGCTGTGAGTTGGATGTGGATTTCCTCTGAAATGGAAGTTATAATGAAGACACTAGGCTGCCGATTTCCATGTCATGTTTCATTAGTGTGACTTGTGACAAGTGAGGATAGATGCCTCAGACTGGTATGAACGTGATTACAGGTTTCGGGCTAGCTGCCAACAGGAAAATCAGACGTCCTATAAGAATAATTATCGTCATAATAATTCCCATCTGCACTCTCCTTTCTTTAGTGACCTGGGGAAAAGGACAACGGTTTTTCTGGGCTGTCCTTTTGGTTAATAAACACTGATGTTCGACAGCATTTAAACGACTTGCAGAGGCTTTCATTCCTTCTTCAGACAGGGTCTCTAATGAAATAAGGAAGATGTATCTCCTATGGAGCAAACATATGGCCTCCTTTTTGCCTGTGCTCTTCCCCATCCTGATTAGAAAAGCTTTATGACCCATATTTATGACATAGGGGCATTGCTCTCTGGGAGTGATGGAGTCAACAAGTAGTGAGCTTTCAACGAAGAGCCACCAGGAAGATAACCTGTCCCAACATCACTTCATAGGAAGAGGAACTAGAGGAACTAGAGAAGTTCTCCCAGGAAAGAATCAGGAGAACAAGATTACTGCCCCAAATATTTGAAAACCTACCATATAGAAGAGCTTTGAGAGCTGTTCTGTTTGGCCCCAAAAGGACAGAACAAGGAGCCACGAGTGGTAGCTACTAAAAAGGAGGCGTATCAAAAGCTGTTTTGAGTATGAGATTTTGCCATTAGCTTTAATTTACATCACTATCTTTGAGTTTTAGTTGTTGCACCTCTCAAAAGGGGTCAATAATAATAATTCTTGGGATCCATTAAGATACTAGTTGCAAAAGTCCTTTTAAACAGTTTGAAAAGTATACATAGAATTACACACAGTTAGTTTTTAAAATCTATTTTATTTTTAATTATATAATAAAACAAGCATTTCCTTAACATAGTATAATAAAAAGATAATTGCACTTGAAATTACAAATCTACTATACACAACTTGCTATTCCTTTCAAAACTACAATAAATTAGAGGGGCGGAGCCAAGATGGCAGCCGGGAAGCAGTGACTGGCGTGAGCTCCCCACCAAGTTCCTCCAAAAACCTATAAAACAATGGCTCTGAACCAATTTTAGAGCTGCAGAGCCCACAAAGTGGCAGAGGGAAGCAGGGCTCCACCGCAGGACAGCCTGGATGGTCTCT
>JAQQSZ010011838.1:0-12152 GCA_028646595.1 Phalanger gymnotis | reverse complement strand
GTGTCAGTGTCCCCCTAAAAAACACCATCACTTAAATGATGAATTGATTACTAGAACATAGTAAAATTTTAAAACTATTCACTTATGCAATCTCATTAAGTATTCATATGCTTCCATTTTATAATTGCTATTGAATTTTGAAGTATACTTTCTGTTATGGCATCTCTAGTAAGAGAAGTTAGGATGATGCAGTAGAATGAGCACTGGATGTGGCATTGGAAGTTCTGCATCTAAATTGTGCCTCTTTCACTAGATACCCACCTAATCTTAGGCAAGTCACTTAACTTCTCTTAGTTTCAGTGTACTTATGCATGTAATGAAAGTATTGGCTTAGATAACTCCCATTCTAATTTTTAAGGAGTTATTTTCTTCAGTGAGCTTTGGGACTTCCTTTTCCATTTGGCCAATCCTGATTTTTAAGGCATTCTTCTCCTCATTGGCTTTTTGGACCTCTTTTGCCATTTGGGTTAGTCTATTTTTAAGGTGTTATTTTCTTCAGTATTATTTTTGGATCTCCTTTAGCAAGCTATTGACTCATTTTTCATGATTTTCTTGAATTACTCTCATTTCTTTTTCACAACTTTTCTTCTACATCTCTTAGTTGATTTTCAAAATGCTTTCTGAGCTGTTCCATGGCCTGAGACCAATTCCTATTTTTCTTTGAGGCTTTGGATATGGGATCTTTGACTTTGTTATCTTCTCCTGGTTGTATGTTTTGCTCTTCTTTGTCACCAAAGTAAGATTCTATAGTCTGAATTTTTTTTTACACTGTCTGCTCATTTTCTCAGCCAATTACTTGACTTTTGAGCTCTTTGTCAAGGTATGACTCTGCTTCCAGAGTGGAGAGTTCTCTGGCCCAAGCTTCAGGGGTTTTGCGCAGCTGCCCAGAACTGAGACCTAGATCCATGCAGGACAAACCAAGAGACCTCAGTGCCAGCAATGTCTTTAGTATTTCTGGATTTAGAGGTCTGGACACTACCATGGCTGCCAGTGATTCAGTGCCCTAAGGTCTGCTCCATCCCATCTGTTCTGGCCTTGTCTATGCTGGGTGGCCCACGCTGGGCTGCACTCTTCTCTCAGCATGGTGTGATAGACCCTTCCCATCAAAATTCCAGGCTGTCTTGGCCTGGAGACTTGCTTTATTCTGTCATTTTGTGAGGTCTATAGCTCTAGAATTTGTTTAGTCATTTTTACAGAGATTTTGAGGGATTTGGGTGACAGCTCCAGCAAGTCCCTGCTTTTACTCTGCCATCTTGGCTCTGCCCCACCTAGATAACTTCCACGTAAAAAAAAAATTATGATCTTCTTATCATTCCAAATTAAAATTTATTATTCTATGGACATTTCTAGCTTGTTTTGATGTTTTTTAAGCTCTGAAAACAGAGAATCTGAAATGGCAGCCAAAAGCAACTGATACATATACATGGTGAAATCTCCAAAAAATCTGTGTTGATCAATGCCATCATTTATTAAATGTGCAAATGTGGATTACACAAGATAAATATTCACAAACTGAACTTGTAAGATGCAGCTGCAGTAAAAATCATATTGTCCCACCGAAACCCTAAAAAATCAGCATCTTCAATCACCCCTTATCTAATCTATCCACAATTGGATAATCGGAGCAAAGACCTTTGCCATGGAAGTCTTTCAAAGTAAAGTGCCCAATGTCTTGCCTCCAAAACATTATCTGTTGATGAGATTTTTCTCTCTTTTGGGAATTCAGAAGCTAATCTTGCCATATCTACATGCATAATAACTCCACTGTCTCATGATGATAGGTGCAACTGAAGAACAATGTTTATATTTATATGTAGGTGTCACAGAGTTAAATATTTCAAAAATTGCGAATCATAATAGAAGGAGTTTAATGTTTTGTTTATTTACATTTCAAAATATGTATAACTCCAAGATATGTTAAAAGCACAGTTTCAAAGCTAATGATTATATAAATTTTAAAAAGTCAATTAATTTTGAAATCACTGATCATAAACTTTTTTTTTAAAAAAATGTAGATAATAGGGCATGGCAGAGTTGTTGATCTGAATTGTCTAAAGCAAAATCTTCATAAATGCACATATGTACTGTATAGAAAAAAGTAGGCAGTTAATATAATATCATGACCAAATATAGAATTTGGTTTGGAGGATGCTTATTGGATTAAATTTTAGTAGACTGATCATGAATGAGTGAAATTACTAACTAATGTCAATGGTTACCAAATGATGAGGTGGTACTTTGCATAATATCACACCATCTTATCTATAAAAAGAAAGTAACGTATCAGTTCTTTGGAGCATTATTAACAATGATTTTTGGTGATTCCCTATAGCCTCATTAGCATATGAATCTGTCTGTTAGTAATACGTTTCTGACACTTACTGTGCTGTATTTACAGTTGACATTGAGGCAGTGTTTTTTTGAGAGAGAAGAGCAATGACTCTATAGTCTTAAAATTTGGTTCAGATCTTACCTCTGCCACTTACTTTCTCTCTAAACTTGGATTAAATTCCTTTTGCTAGAACTCAGTTTCTTCATCTGTAAATTGAGGGTGTTGGACTAATTGACCACTGAACTTCCTTCCAGTGGATATAATGATAATAAGGAATTAGAATAAGTAGCTGTCATTATTGGGAGTCAAAATGAAAATAGTTTGTGTTATCCAGCATCCTTTCAACCAATGATGAAGGGGGGACAAATTAAAGGAATAAAATAATTGATGTTTTGAAAGTTTGGAGGAGATAGGAACTTATATGTATAAATGTGGAATAGAAGTGTTTATCTGAAAAGAACTAGCTTTTCCTTCTCTCTGACCTGCGCTATCTAGTGGAGTCAGTCACTCACTCTTGTTTCTCCCTACAGACACGAATTTCTATATAATAACTAACTGCCAGTGCTCCCACAAATAGAAAAGGTTTCCGTGAAACTGCCTGTGGGAGAAATTAATGTGGAGGCATATTGGTAGAGACCACTGCCTCATAGAGACTTTCTTCTAATTCTGATTAGAAAATTACCTCTTCCTAATATAACTTTATTTATTCATTCTGTGTCTAGGTATAAGTACATGTCAAATTGCTATTTTCCCTTCTTTGTAAACTATATAGAAACACACACATACACACAGAGATATGGATAGGTATATGGATATATGGATATTTATATATACACACATTCTATTTTGCTCCCTCAATCTTCCCACTTGGAAAAATTCCAGGCATTAGGCAAAGATTCTACCTCCCTGTGTATTTTTCGTGACCATAATACCCTTGAGCTACTTTTAATATTTCCAATATAACTCATAACCAATAAGTATATATTAGAATAACTGGTTTTGTTTCAGAACATATGGCAAATACAGAGTGATCAAGTTCTTAAAGAAAGGAGGAATGGTATAAAGGGTCATTAAAAGAGCCAATATGAAGTACATAACTATGAGATACAAGTTTCACCATTTTTGCTATGAGCAGCAGGGACAGTCACTGACATTCTGCACTGCCTAGGTCATCTCCTCCCCCCCCCCCATATCTCATCCCTGGTCAGGGCAGTGTTCATAGCAACAGCAGTCTTCCCCTTCCCTCACTATACGCAATGTATCATTTTCTCACCCTCTCCCGTTATATTTTAGGTTGAGATACTGGTTATCTCCTTCTACTTGAGCACCTCTTATTTTTCCTTATGCTTAAGTTTCTCATTTCCTTTAGAAAGAGATGAAAAGAAGACTATCTCTTCATATAGGATTAGAACCCCTTAAATAAGACTATACTGAACATTTCTGTTTCATTTTTAGGCACCCATCTCAGCCGGCTGCATTACAATTTTCTGATTAAGAGTATCCCATGTACAAATATACTGTTAAATATAGACATAACATATAACATATATGTATATGGTTGTATATGTTTTAATGGGTACGTGTATACATATGTATATGTTTATATGTGTATAGGTAAGTCATATATAATGAATTAAATTCTTTATTATATTGTTTTGTGATGGAGCTAAGAGTCCAGGTCTAAAACATTATTAATATCTAAAACACTGTCCCATTACCCAAAGCTCCAAGACTCAAGAGGGTAAACTATTGCTTCATTTTTCAAATAGAAAACACCTTGTTTTTCTCATTATTTGGAAAAATCATCTTTTGAAAATTAATTTCAGCCAACACTACAAGGCAAGATTTTAATCACTGGGGATAAAACAAGGGAAATTAAAAACATTTTATATGAGTATTGGTTCAATGAATTAAGATGGTTTCTGGCCTCAGACACTTCCTACATACATAACCCTGGACAAGTCGCATAACCCTGTTTGCCTCAGTATCTCATCTGTAAAATGAGCTGAAGAACAAAATAACAAACAATGCCAGTATATTTACCGAGAAAATCGCAAATGGGGTTAAAAGGAGTTGGACATGACTGAAAAATGACTGAACAACATAAAGAATATATTTGAAAAAAGAGAGAAAGCACCTTATATATTCCATGAGACAGACATGGTCTTCAGAACCAAACTAGGAAAATATAAGGCAGAGAAAGAAAACTATAGAATAGCATGATGAATAATTATTAAAGCAAAAATTACAAAATAAATATGATCAATTTGAATTTATGTTAGGAATGCAAGAATGGCTCAATGTTAGGAAAACAATAAAGATAAAAAAATACATATAAAAGTAATACCAATAATATGCTTATATGAATAGATGTAGAAAAATTTTCAATATGTTACAGAACAAATGTACCTTAAAAACAATAATATACATATTAATAAGGGACGTTTTATTTAATGTGCTAAATTGTATTTACCTAAAGTCAACAGATTACATTTTCTATAATGTTAGAGCACTAGAAGCCTTTGTAATAAGAGCAGTGTTAACACCTTAATTACCATTATACTTTCATTATTCTATGTAATTCCAGAAATGCTAACTCTATCAATAAGTCTAGAAGAAAAAAAAACTAGGGAAATAAGCATGGGCAAAAAAGAGGGAAAATTATTTCTGTTTATAGACTTTTTTAGAAAATATTTATTAATGATTTCAGTAAGATAATAGGGTAAAATTAACAAAGTCATTGTCCTTTTGTATATTACTAAAAAAAACAGCAAGCAACTAAAAATAAATTCCATTTAAAAGTACTTCAAAATACATAAATATTTGGTTAGATAATCTATAGAGACATGCATGACTTATATGAATAGAACTACACATCAATCGTAACAGAAATAAAGGAAAAGTAATTAGATATGCACACATTCATTCATTTGGGGGCTGTGCCAAAATAATAAAACATGCTACTTTAAAGAATTAAAGTCAGTGAAGCTAGGAAAAGACAAGAAGCTCATCGATGCAGAATATTTCATGCATGTAATTATTCTGAATAAGGCCCCAAAACAAAGATATAAAGGGGACTGATACAAATTGATAAAGGCTTTCCTTGGTAGATAAGTCATTTAAAGATATAAACAAGAGGAGTTCTTCAAAATTCTACATGTTTTATTGATGTGGACATATGGGGTGAAGAAAAGATGGTGAAGCAGAAACAGAACTGAATTAAGTTATCCCAACATTCCACAATAAAAATTTTAAAATAATGCTTCAGATCAAATTCTGGAGAGGCATAGGTCTGAAGGTCTGAAGGACCTGTGACATGGAGGTGGAGGCTGGCTTGGGGCCCATGTGGATGCAACACCATGGTGAGACTTGGTGCTGGTGACAGAAGCAGCTTCAACTTCAGTAGCTCTTAAGCCAGAGATGGTAAGGAGATCTGGCAATTATAGCAATTATAGCAAAAAGCAATTAAAGGGGACCTGTATGCTAGCATTAGATGTACAAATAGATAGTTTGGCAACTCAATTTGCTATTCCCACCTCCAGGACAAAATCCCAGGACAAAGAGGAGCACTTTTGGTCATAAAGGAGGAAAGGTCCTGAGGAACAATATCAATTGCAGCCCCAAAGGATTAGTTCCTTTCTGAGTAAGGACCAGAGGTCAGACCAAGACAGTAGTGACCATATCTTTAACTGCACCAAAACAACTTACAAGCACCAAAACCCATAGAAATAGCTCTAAAAAGAGCTGTGAAAAAATCTTGAAGTTTGGGACAGTGCCCCTCACTACCCCATGCCAGGAACATCATGAAAAATAGAATTGGCCAAATGGTAAAAGAGGTACAAAACTTCACTGATGAAAATAAATCCTTAAAAAAAAAAGAGAGAGAATTGGGAGTTGACGCTGGGACCTGCTTGCTGCTGCTGTCACTGCCACTGCCTGGGTGATGCACAATGGAGGGAGTTTCAGCCAAGCACTGGTACTTAACCCAAGAACAGCTGGAAAAGAGCCTGTCCAGTGGCTCTGGCATCGACCGGGACAAAGAACTCTACTACCAGCATCAAGCATCCAATCTGCTTCAGGACATGGGGCAGTGTTTTGATACCTCCCAACTGACTATCAACACTGCCATCGTGTACATGCACTGATTCTACATGGTCCAGTCATTTACACAGTTTCATAGGAATGAAAGTATGGTTTTACAAAGCATAAAGGGACACTTTATAGATGGAGGCCAGAACAGGAACAGGCATTTATTAAGCACCTACTGTGTGCCAGGCACTTGCTAAGTGCTTTACAAATATCTCGTTTGATGGAGAAGTGTAAACAATTGGTACTTTCCGTATCTGATCTTATTTATTTAACCTATACATGATTTGGAAGAGGAGTACATATTGATATTTCCAATGCAGTTACAATTCAACAGACATTAAGCTTTTACTAGAGCATATTAAAGCTTGAAAGAGGTAAATTTAAGATATGCTGCTTTGCACAACGGTTAGTAAATTCGGGGAACTTAGAGATTAATAGAGATAGTAGACACTAAAAGTGTAGAGAGAGATAAGGAGAAACCTATGATTTCATTTATACAAAGAACTCTTGGGAGGAAACCTCTGATTTAGTCTGGCAACTCCGCATCTAGTAAAAGCTTAATGTCTGTTGAATTTTAACTGCATAGATTTTTTTTTTGGGGGGGGGGTTGCCTTTTAATCGACATCATTTTGAAGACATCAGCCAGATTTATACAATAGCCGGGCTCCTTCCTCATCACAGACTTCACTCATTTGGGTTTCTCAGAGGTTGCAAGTCACCACCTAGATCTCACAAAGCGTAAAGCCACAATGAGGGAAAGCAATCCGACTGCTGCGGGGGAGGGGTTCCAAGGCATTGTTCCGGGTATAGGGAGTGTGATTAAAATGAACTCAATAAAATACGACCTACGAAGGGAAAGGGAGGGCTCAGGAGTGTGCACCACTCATTAACTTTCTGTTTTAAACCGGAAGAGAAACTGAAGATTTGGGAGAGATTTGGGCAAGAAAAGAACACATCCTTTAAAGTAGATTGAAGCAGTGATTTTTGAAAGAAAGAAATAAGAACTAGAACATGTTAAATTTTCAATCCTTTCTTTACAGGTTTACCTAGACCACTTTTGATTAAGAAAACTTTAGAAAATTAGTAAATGCCGCAAGTTAACTCCAGGAAGTCAATTTTCCAAAGCGTCCTGGTTGGGAGAAATGCACTGCTCCGGGTCTCTGCTCACCCTGGTTGGAATGAATCACGGAAGGTTTAGTCCGCGGGTCGCTTTTCCCCATATTTCTTTGTAAACTCTTTAGCTTTCTTACAGAATTTTTTATGGTCCTTGGAGTACTCCTCACCTGGGTCAGCCCGAAGGGAATACTCAGGTTGGGGGTCGTTCACCAGTGCTATGAAGGACTGGATGACTTGGTCAGCTTTGGTTGCTGGCTTCCAGTTTTCAGCGCTAATTACTGGCAGGCAGACCTGCCCTTTTTGATTGATGTTAGGGTGCTAAATCTTTGTTTTAAAAGTGATCTTAGGTGGTTTGAATGAATACTCTGCTGGGAAGTTGATTTCGATTCTGAAGACTCCCTTGTCGTATGGAGAGTTGTCAGGAATGAGAAGCCCTTGCCAATTTAATAAATTAGCTTGATCTACCTGGATGTTATGGAAGTTTTTCATCCCACACTTACGGATTTCTTCCGGCTCCTTCATCAACCTCCTGCTGGCCACCATCTTGGGTCTGGTGCTGCTGCTGTCCCACCAAGAATGTGAATAGATTTGAAATGAGTTCAAATAAATTTCAGATAGTCATAACAATTTATAGAAGACTAGGATGTTTAGTATATAGCACTAACCTTTTTAGTTTAACGTCAGGGAGGACGTAATTGATTGTAATGAAAAACTGAGTTTGAATCATACCTCACACACTTCATAGCTCTTTAAACATGGGCAAGTCACTTAACCTCTCTCTCTCTAAGCCTCAGTTTTCTCACCTACAAAGTGGGGATAATAATAGCCCCTACCATGTAGGCTTCTTAATGTGGATCAAATGAGGTGTTATCCATGCATATACACATATACCACACAATATAAGTATTATTCACATCGTTATAATAACTTAATACCACTGTCAGAGACAGAATGCTGGGCTAGGCAAACTTGGGTCCTTGGAGCTGAACTAATATTTGTGGCAGTTCTTGCGTTCTTAAATTTTGAAGTAACCTAGAGAAAAGGCTATGGGTTTGGCAAAATCAGGGTTGGGAATCATTGTATGGATAACTGGATTATTTTGCTGGTTTTGAGCATTTGAGGTGTCCACTTTGAAAAAGACTTAAGCAGATATTATATTAGCACCTAGTATGTGTTTTCACCTTGATGTAGTCAGAATGAAAGTATTAAAATTGGAAAACCTAAAACTTTTTAAAGAGACAAGAGCTGCTTTGGTCATTCACAGGGTTCTTTAAGTCCTGTCCCATCTTAGTGTGCAGGCTATCTTGTATGATTTGAAGCCTACCGTGAAATATGAAATCATTATGTTCACTGTATATACAAAAACACACACACAATTTGACAGTAGATCTATTATGGCTAAATTTCAAAAAATTTACAACTTCATAATAGTATGGTTTTTTTTTGGTTTAATAAGTTGGATTCATGATAAATGATGGCTTTAGAAGAATTAAAATTATAGACAATCCAGAGGACAATAGAAAGATGAATACTTTTTCTTTTTTGGGGGACTAATCACTATCAATTTTCCCTCTAAACCAGCTCCCTCCCCACAAAAAAGCTGTTTTACGCAAGCATAGTCAAGCAAAATATCTGCACACATATCTATACCTCTAGTAGTCTATTCTGTTGATGCATATTCTGATTCTTGACTGGTCTTCTGAAGCCTGCATTGTTCATTGCATTGATCAGACATCTTAGTCTTTCAAAGCTATGGCACAGAAGAAGGGGCACTAGACCTGGAGTAAGGAAGATCTGAGTTCAAAACCAGTCTTAGATATTTATTAACTGGTTGACCCTGGGCAAGTCAATAAGTTTTGTCTCAGTTTCCTCAGCTTTAAAGTAGAGAAAAATAACACCTGCCTGCCATGGTTGTTAAATATAAATAAATACATACATACATACATATATATACATATATATGTATGTATGTATGTAATATATAACTAAACATAAATAAAATGAGGTCATATTTGTTTAGTATGTGCAATCCTGAGAGTGTTACCTAAGAGATAGTTGTTTTTTGTTGTCCTTATTCCTTATTAGCATTACGGTCATTGTATAAATTGTGTTCTTGGTTCTGCTCACTTCACTTTGTATCAGTTCATGGAAATCTCCCCAGGTTTCTTTGATTCTAACCCTTTCATTACTTCCATTTCTTTTGTACCATTATATTTTTAGCCACTTCTTAATTTATTGACATGCTCTTTTTTTCTAATTCTTTGCTATAACAAAAAATGCTGCCATAAATGTTTGTGCATATGTGAGTCTTTGTCCTCTTTCTTAGAACTCTTCATGGTATAAAACTAATAGTGGTATTTCCGGATGATGGGGATGGGAACAGGTAAATAGCTTTTTAAGGAACCCAACCATAAACTTTTCCCCCTGTACTACATAGTACTGGAAATATTCATTGCTTGAGGAAAAGAACCTTTTCTCCTTCTTAAAACTGAAAAATACCAAAACATTTGCCCCAGGGTATTTCAAGGCAAAGTGGAGGAAGTGTGGTATGGTATAAAGAATTCAGGGTATAGAATCAGAGGACTTGGACATCCTGCCTCTGGTACTCACTTCTCCCTGCCCCCCTTGTCAACTGGTTTGGGCAAGTCATTTAACTGCCCTGAGTCTTAGTTTCCTCCTCCATCAAATGAAGGTCTTGGACTAAATGATGAGAGGGTCATTTTGAGCTGTATATAGTATCATATGATTAATTGTTTTATTTTGGAAAAAAATTAAACTTTTTGGACATTTCCTCCCTTAAGTGAGGAAATATTTTTGGAATTTGTTGTAGGAATTTTTCCTAGCTAAGCCTTTACAAGTACTGTATAGCCATTTGTGAAATTCTTTTTTCCTTAGGTAAATCTTGAATTTCCTCTTCTTCAGAGTGAAGAACGTAGCAGATTTTCCATATTATTCAAAAACAAAACCTTTCCTTTGTCCTGCTATGCTCTGTAGCTTTTGTATCATTTTCCTCTTCTCATTCATTACTAAATTTTTAGGAATGGTCTATACCTTCTGCCTCCATTGCTCCCAGTCCTTTCTTAAGCCTTTTTACTTTGTCTTCTACCTCCCTTCTCCCATTTTACTGAAACTTCCCTTGCAGATAAATACAGATCTCCTTTTTGCTTAAGTTTTATGGCATGTGATCATCTTCATTAAAGTTCTTTCTAACTTTGGTAATATTGTCTTTGTTTTCCAAGTGAGCTTCGCCAACGCCTTCCTTTTTTCTATTTATACTCTCCCTTTCAGAGAATTTATCTTTTAATGGTTTCAGTTACCACTACCATTCGGATAACTCCAATTCTTAACCAGTTCCCTTCTCTGTAATATCAGTTCAGTATCTTCAGACACCTATGAAACATTTCCATCTGTGTGGAAATTTCCACCTTGCTATTGTTTCAAAGTCAAACCTGTTTCCTCAAGCCCCCACTAAATGAGGTGGGGAAAGGGACAAAACAATGACTTGCAATCGTATCTTCCTCTCTGTTACCACTCCTAGTACCCTAGTTCAGGCATTTATTTAAAAAAGCACATGGGCAGAAGATTCTGGGAAGCTGGTGGATGGAATAAGGCAGGAAATTACCTGGCACTCCCAAATACCCCTACAAACAATTTAAATAATTAAAAAAAACAGAATTGACCAAATGAAAAGAGAACAAAAGTCTCTGAAGAAAGTAATTTTAAAAACATTAGAATTTGGTAAGCAGAAGCTAATGATTTCATGAGACACTAGAAAACTATAAAAAAGTCAAAAGAATGAAAAAATGGGAAAATATGATATCTCATTGAAAAAATTACCTGGTAATTAGATCAATGGTTTATAATTTAAGAATTGTTGGACTACCTAAAAGCCATCATCCATCAAAAATACCTACATATCAAATTTCAAGAAATTATAAAAGAAAACTGCCCCAATATGCAAGAACTAAAGAGTAAAATAGAAATGGAAATAATCCACCTACTACCAACTGAAAGAAATCCCAACATGAAAATCCCCAGCAATATTAGAGCCAAATTTCAGAACTTCCAGGTCAAAGAGAAAGTGCTTCAAGCAACCAGAAAGAAATCATAAAAAAATATTTTGAAGCCACAGCTAGGATCACTTAAGATTTAGCAGCTACTATGTTAAAAGAACAGTAAGCTTGGAATATGATATTCTAGAAAGTAAAGAGCTAGAATTACAACAAAAAGAATAACCTACAAAGCAAAACTAAGTATAATGTTTCAGGGGAAAATAGATGTTTATTAAAATAGAGGAATTTCAAGCATTCCTCAAGAAAAGATCAGAGCTGAATAGAAAAATTTAACTTTCAAATATAAGACTCAAGAAAAGGATAAAAAGGTAAAAGTGAAAGAAAAATCGTAAGAGACTTAGTATGGTTAAACTGTTTACAACTCTATATAGGAAGACAATTCATGTAATTCCCAAGAACTTTATCATTAGTATGGCAGGCATAAGAATTCTACATAGGCAAAAGGTACAAGAGTGAGGCAATGAAACTGAAATATCCTTTAAAAATGGATTATTGAAAAAAAGATGAATTAATAGGGAGGAGGTGAAAAGAGAGGAATAATA
>JAQQSZ010011837.1:0-12153 GCA_028646595.1 Phalanger gymnotis | reverse complement strand
GTGGTAGCTAAGAATTGGAAATCAAAGGGATGCCCACCAATTGGGGAATGGCTGAACAACCTGTGGTATATGAAGGTAATGGAATACTCTTGTGCTATAAGAAATGGGGATGATACGGACTTCATAACGACCTGGAAAAACCTACATGACATAATGGTGAGTGAGTGGAGGAGAGCCAGGAGAACATTATACACAACCACAGACATAAGGATTCTGTGAGGACCAACCCTGACAGACTTTGCTCTTCTCAGCAACACAAGGTACAAAGACAACTCCAAAGGACTCACGATGGAGAATGCTATCTACATCCAGAGAAAGAACTATGAAGTATGAATGCAGATTGAGGCACACTTCATGCTAGCCCTTCCCCCCTCCCTTTTTTTTTCTTTTTCTCTCGTTTTTGTTTTTGTTTTTTTTTGGTCCTGTTCCTTCTTTCCCATGATTCATTTCATTGATCACAGTTCTTCTCCATAACTTGACTAGTGTGTAAATCAATTCAATGCAAAGTTAAACGTGGAAGCTATACGGGATTCCATGACATATTGGGGAGGGAGGAGGGAGGGGCGGAAGAAAATCTGGAACTCAAAATTATGTAGAACCGAATGTTGTAAACTAAAAATAAAAAAAATGCTGTAAGTGACTAATAACTAAATAAATGAAAATTAAAACAAAAAAAAGTACATTTTCAACATTTCAGCAAAGAGGTGATACATAATAAAGGCAGGTGCAGCTTAGTTTAGGAAAGTTCCTTGGCATAATTTGGCCTAATTGGCATTCTGAGTTTTGGAAGGCAAGTTATGTTCAAATTTAAATTAAGCTAAGGATGGGGAAGGAGGGGAAGAGAAGAGGAAAAGCACTTATATTTGGCTTGAAACTAAGCACTGCTAAATTATTAATTTAATATGAAATTCGGCACATTCACAATTCATGTAATTGCTAATCTCCTAAAGAGAGACATCCAGAAGTTCAATTACATTTCAGGCTCCTCTTCTCAGGGACAGACATTAATCTTTCCAACAACAAGAAAAAAACAAATTTTCTTTTCATGAATGTGCTACCAAAACTTTCAATGCAAAATGTATAAAATTAAGCATTTTAGAGTAGATCTTGAGCATATAATCTGTGAAGGTGAGATTTGCCAACTGAAATATGATCAGAATGCTTCCTACACAGGACAGCCTTTCCTTCTATTGTCCAACACTGTCCACTTAATGGCTGGGATTTTGTTCTCTCAAAGGTGATTGATCAGGGAAAGATTAGCAGTTTGTTCTTTTTCCTACTAAAGGCCATCAGGGACAAGTCCATATTTCGTGACTATCACTTTAATCAAAGGAAAAACAGAATCCCAGGGCATGAAGTTGAACAGATGTTTTAAGAATGTCTGAGAGGAGTATAAAAGCTAAAAGACTTTAAAAAGGAATAAAAAGGGGGGTGCTCTGCCCATTTGGGACTTGGATGTTCCCTAGTTTATTGCACAATTATTCGGAGAAGGTACACAAGGCAGCTGGCACAGTAGAAAGGGTTATGGGCCTTGGAATCAAGAGTGCATGGTCAAATCCCAGCTCTTCTACTTAAGAGCTGTGACTTAAGTCATTTCACCAATCTGAGCCACAGGAATTAGAATAGATGCCTTCTGAGGCCCCTCCCTTCTCTAGATCTATGACCTTCAATTCTTCATCTTAGCAGGAGGCTCTACCATTTCACTTGGAAGAATGTAGGAAGCTGAAAACAATATTTTGTAATTGCTACATTTAGTCCCCTTTCTAAAAGCCTTTTACTGCAAAGCAATTTGCTGTGACAAAGGCTCAGTTAATCAAGATGGAAAAATTTATAGTTAAAATAACAGGAAAAAACTCACTTTTGGTCTAAGGAACTACCTCAAAAGCAGATGGGATATTGGAATGACAATCAAGACAAGGAAATGGATTGCTTGTACAAAACATATTTATTGCAGAAATGCAAGAGCAATGCAGTAGGCTAGGCTTCCAATTTGCATGGATTTTTACTTAGAATTTTAAAATAGGAAGCCTTTTTGCTGATCATCTAGACCAGTGGGGTCAAACAGAAAACCACAAATTAATATTATCTATGTAGTGTATTTTTATTTATTTTGGTAAACATTTCCCATTTGCATTTTAATCTGGTTCCAGGTTTATATGTCCTCTTGTAAGTTTGATACCTTTGATTTAGACAGCAACAACTTACTCACATTTAGAGTCTGGCTTATTTCTCCCCCCGAATTCTCATAACCAACATTTTTTGACACCTCTGGAGATAAAATGGATACATGGGAAGTTGTCAACTGTGTTAGGTCATTAACACTAATGTACTGAAGTATACTTAGCTAACATTGTAATTACTGGATAATACTACATGAAAAAGATCATAAGATCACAGATGCTAGGGGCTGAGAAGTCATCTAGTCCAGTTTTACAGTTAAGGAAACGGAGGCCCAGAGAATATGTAATTTTCCAAGGTCACATAGGTAGTAAGCAATAGAGATAGGATTTGAATCTATATCCTCTGACTCTCCATCCAGTAATCTTTCCACTACACCATATTAAGGGAAGGGAAAAAAATGGTGCATATGAGAGTACAAATTGAGAACAATGAAAACTACAGAAAAACTATTAGAAAAAAATCAGAAACTATTGGGGGGGAGGGAGCGAGAAGGGGGGATGACAGGGAGAGAATCCTCTCTCATTTGCAAGCCAAATAGCAAATTACTTTCCTAGTATGACACCCAGACTCATAATCAAATAATCCTTTGAAACTGCTTTTCAGACAGAATCAAATGAACAAAATGGCAACCAGACAGAAGATACAAGGAATGATTTAGTCATCTAATAACTCAAGCAACCATGCATGACGGAGACTGGAATAAAAAAGGCAACTGACCCAAGATGGAGACTTTGCTCAGGAATTCCTCATACATCTTCCGTTTTCTTAGAGTGCTGCCCTGTTGAAGAGAAAGAAAAACACAGAGATCTAAGGCGGTGGGGCATAGTATCTAATATTTTGTAACTTATTAAAACAACGTTTTGATTTTTTGCTGTATGGCATAGACAATAAAAGCAGTCCAGGGCTCAATTTTCCCCTGTTCAAATTATGATCCATTCTTTTACAATGAATTTTAAGCACTGCTTAAAAGAGCATCACAATTGTTAATGTACAGAGTTAAGTATAATTTGACGTGATGAACAAAAGTTCCTTCAGGGTAGGGGCTATTTCATTTTTGCTTTTCAAACCCCAGCACCTAGCAGCCACTTAATTAACATTTATTGAATTGGTCTGGTTTTGTTAGAATTTTAAAAGCATCATCATTCCCAAAATGAAAGTAATGAAGGCAAAATATTTTGGTGTACAAATTAGGAATTTGGGTACCAGGCTCCCTTCTACCAAGGAATGTGACTTTGGACAAGTCTTTTACCATAGTTTTTCCTTCTTTAAAATAAGGACTAGCATCCCCAAAGTCATGAGATATTGTTGATTATATGACATAGCCTTACAGTAGTACTCAAATGTTTTAATATGAGGATTCTTTTTTACATGGAAAAAATTTCACCAACCTTCCCATGATTGCAATTTATTATAAGTATCTATTATTTGAGAAAATGCCCAAGGACAAATTTGACTCTGAATTCAAGAATGCTTTTAAAAGAATTTGTATTTTCCTAATCACAACAGTATCCACATAAATTTTAAAATTAGTCATACATATATCTATGAGACATATTATTTATTCAGTCTGCAGAAAGTGTGTTTCCTTATTTATTATCTGGAGTCACACCGCATATTTTGTTAGAGCTAAATAAAGATCAAAACAACGAAATGACAATGTGTAGTTTACATATGGATTTGAGGACCCTTGGTAATAACTCTGCTCACAATGGCAACAACTCAGCTACCTATCATAAATAGTATTTTCTTACATAAAAGTGCCCCTTTAGGCTTTTTTGATCCCCTTAGCTGCTAGCGCTCCATCCCTTAAATTATCCCATTTATTTTGTGTTTATTCTGTATATGATTACATATGTGCATCTTGTCTTTCCTCATAGAATATAAGCTCTTGGAAGGCAAGGAATGATTCATTTCTGGTCTTTGTATCTGTAATGGCAAGCAGTGTGGGACTTTTTGGTGTTTTTTCTTTTGGAATGCTTCTCAGCACTGGTGCAATCAAGTGCCTTTGGCTGAATCTTGCCTTTGTTCCGATCAAGGGTCTTTGATTGAATCAAGTCTTTGAAGACCTGCTTGGGTCACAAGAAAGCCTAAGTCGAATGAGTTCGAGTCACGTGGTTGTGATGATGTCTGACCCTAAAGAAGTGTATGTATATATATACTCTGATGTTAGCATTTTGTTTTGGGGGCTCACTCATCGAAACACTGTTCTTGTGACTTGGCTAGATGAGACTCTCGGTAGCCATTAAGGAGTCCCCCTAGCTTTGAAAGCCCAGATGTTGGTGCTTCTCTCTCTGGTAACTATGTATGTATTGCTATGGACAGACAGAAGCTCTGTCTGCTGATTTCTGCTTGGTAATCTCTGTTGGTGTTTTCTCTGAAGTTCGGGGTGCTGACTTTTTCCCCTGAACTTAGTGAATGATATATGTATGTTTAATTAAAGTGAGATTGTAAACCCCTTAAAATTGCTTTCCTTAGAAAAGTAGATCAAAGAACCTGTGCTAGCAGCCCTCCTGTGTGCTGGTGTTATTGGCCTTACATACCCCACAGCAGCTGCAAGTAACATTGTTGTTACAGCATACCCAGTGTATGTCACACAGTAGATGTTTAATAAATGCTCATTGATAAAAGAAAGAGGTTCTCAAATCTACTTCTCCCTGTCTTTCTGCTGACCTCCAATTTCACAGCTCCAACTTTCTTTCAGACATCTTGAATTGTATGTCCAGTAGTCATCTTAAACTCAGTATATCCAAAATAGAACTCACTATCTTTCCCCCTAAACCCCACCACCTCCTACCTTCCCTATTACTAGAGAGGGCAATGCCATCCCCCTAGTCCCTCAGGCTCACAACCTAGAAGTCATTCTGGATTCCTCATTATCTCTTATTCCCCTGTATTCAAGTTGTTGCTAAGGCCTTCGAATTTCAGCTTTGCAATATCTTTCTCTCCTCAGTCACTGCCATCACTCTAGTACAGGCCCTCATCACCTCACTCCTTAATTATTGCAAATAGCCTGCTGGGGTCTGCCTGCCTCAGATTTCTCCTAATTCCAATCTATACTCCATTCAGCCACCAAAGTGATTTTCCTAAAACAGAGGAACAACTATGCCATCCCTACTCAATAAATTCCACTGGCTCCCTATTTCCTCCAAACAAAATCCATTTTTGACATTCAAAGCCTTTCATAACCTTGTCTCCTTCCACCTTTCCAGTTTCCTTATACCCTACTCCCCACCACAGACTCTTCGATCCAGTAATGATGGCTTCTGGGTTGTCCTACAAACAAGACACTCCATCTCTTGGCTCTGGGAATTTTCTCTGGCTGACTCCCATGCCTAGAGTACTATCCCTTTCCAACTCTACCTCCCCTTTCCTTAGATCCCTTTAAATCCCAACTAAAATTCCATCCTCTACAGGAAGCTCTTCCCAACTCCTCTTGATTCTATGCCTTCCCTCTAACTTGTTTGTACAGTTATCTCTTACACATCATGCCTTTCCCCATCGTGGTTTTGATATATCACCAGTCAGCATGAGAAATTAAATGAGAATTTTTGGGGAGTTTTGCAGAAGCTATAAATGACACTGGAAGGCCAGTAGATGCCACAGAAAAAGTTTGGAAAGTCAGAAATGCATAAAATATGGGCACAATATTGTATAATAATATATTTTATCTTTAATACCATAAATATACATAATTTCTTTTTTAAAGTTAAAATAAGTAAAAAGTTAAAGTCTCATTTTTAAAATTTCTTTTTCATGCAGCATTTTTACTTAATATTGACCTGCATATACCCTATGACCAAATATTTAATTCAAATTTTACAATAAGGTACTATAAACAACCCATAAAAGAAAAAGAAAAAAATTCAGACTTCTCTGATATAAAGGGAGAACCAAAAAATTTTACATGGATTTTCCAAATCTCAGGGGGCACTGTGCCCCTAACCCCCATGATAACTGAACATATCTGTGCAGTTGTTATCTCTCCCATTAGTGAACTGCACTGATATTTAGAGAAAGGAGTAATTGGAGAAGGCTTCATAGAGGAGATGAGATTTGAATTGGGTCTTGAAGGATGGACGGGCTTTGGATAAGGAAAAAAAAAAAGCTTCTAGGTAAGGGAAGATTTGAACTCCCTTCAAAAATTTTCAAGAATTTTTTTTTAACCTTAATTATATGCATAATATATTAGGGAAAATACATGACCCCCCAAAGGAGACCAAGAACAACCACAAAAAATTCTTTTTACTCTTATATTTGTTTATGGGTTTAGATTTACAAAGTAGGAATTCACTCCCTCTTCCATATTATGAATTATGAATTAGAATATGCTTCCATGAGGCAAATGGTAGTTCCTGGTTAGCCTTATAATCCCCAGCTCTAAATTTCCCACAGACAGAATTAATTGGGAAAAAGAGACTAAGCAAACTTTCCTACTTAATTAGGCTTTTTGTTACATAACAAAATCCCTTAGTGATACTGGTTAATGATTGCATAGACCTCATTAATAATCAAACATTTCCTTTAAATCTTGCTCTAATTATGTGGTTTTAAAATTGTTTTAAAAAATAAACTCCCTGTTACAATTTGGTATCTTTCTCATTAATCCTTAACTATTATCAAACATTATCTACTCTGACTCTTGATTTCTCCTACCTTTGATTGTAAAAAATTCACCCTGAATATTCCTTACAGTTCCCTCTGTACAGTTTTCCTCTGAGACTTCAGGACAATTCAGCCCCAGAAATCTCTATATTGCTTTCCCTGACAGTCAGTCATACCTTCTCTGAGGGGGGCCTAAGTAGAGAAGTGAATAGTGTTCTGGACTTTGAGTGAAGAAGGCTTGAGTTTAAAATCCTGCTTCAGATGTCTATTAACTGTGTGACCTTGTACGAGTCTCTAAACCTCTCTGATCCTACTTCCTCATCCTGTAAAATAAGGATAATAATGGCTAGCTTTTGTATAGCTAAGTTTACCTACATTACATCACTTGATCCTCGTTAACACTCTGCCAGGTAAGTAATATTATTATCTTCACTTTACAGATGAGGAAATTGAGGCTGAGAGGTCAAAATGACTTGCCAGGGTCATACGGCTAGTACCCTTCAGATGTCAGAATTCAAAAAAAAAGAAGGGAGGGAAGGATGGAGGGAGAGAGGGAGAGAGATGGGGGGGGAGGAGAGAGAGAGAAAGAGAAAGAGAGGGAGAGAGAGAGAGAGAGAGAGAGAGAGAGAGAGAGAGGAAGGGAGAGAGAGAGCAGTGGGGCTGAGAGAGAGACAGAGAGAGACAGAGGGAGAGGGAGAGAGAGAGAGAGACTGACTCTTTTTTAAGGGAAGCTTCAGCAAATTTCTCCCACTACTTCATTTTACACACCATCCAGCTAAGCTATTGATCAGATTTACGGTCTGTTGTTTCCATAGCAACCATCACACCCAAGATGAGTTATAAAATATCTTTCTGAAAGACCTTGAAGTTATAAAACCTAGTTCCTTACACAGAATAAGATTCTGCATTCCAACTCTTTTTATTTTCTGGCTCCTTATTCTTTTCCTGACCCTTTGATGCTGTTCAGTCGTTTTCAGTAGTGTATCCCTTGTGACTCCATTTGCGGTTTTCTTGGTCAAGATACTAGAGTAGTTTGCCATTGTCTTCTCTAGCTTTTACAGATGAGGAAACAGAGGCAATCAGGGATAAGGGACTTGCCTAGGGTCACACAGCTAGGAAGTGTCTGAGGTCAAATTTGAACTCAGGTCTTCCTGACTCTAGGTCCAGTGCTCCATCTACTGCGCCACCTACTTTCCAGAGTTTGTTGATTTTTTTTTCTCTTAAAACTGATTTTCTTTCTTTCTTCCTTTCTCTCTTTCTTTCCTTCTTTCTTCCCTTCTCTCACCTTCCTTCCTCTCTCTCTCTCTCTCTCTCTCTCACTTCCTTTCTTCACCAATCATCCCAGGTTCCTATGTTCATAACTTTGGGGCTCTCCTAACTCATCCTTCTCCTTCAGTTACCAATTCTTCCTCTTGCACCATCTCTTGTATCTATCCGTCTTTCTTCTATACTCACTGTAACTGCCCTAGCATGGACTCTTATTACCACTCATCTGAGCTCTAGTGCAATAGACTCTTTGTAGGACTCCCCATCTCTACTCTCTCCCCACCTCTAACTCAACCTTCCTATCACTGCCAAAATATTCCTCATTATTCATAAATCTGATCCTGTAAATACTCCTCTATTCAAAAATATTCAGTGTCAAAGATTTATGATGAAAAATGCTATCCACCTCCAGATAGAGAGCAGATAAATTTTGAGTACAGATTGAAACATTTTTTCTCTTTATTTTTCTTCGTTTTTTTTTCTCTCAACATGGCTAATGTGGAAAGATGTTTTATATAACTTCTTATATATAACGATTATCATATTTTTTGCTTCCCAATAGGTAGGGGATGGGGAGAGGAAGAGAATTTGGAACTGAAAATAAAATTTTTTAAAAAAATTCAATGGCTACTGATTACCTACCAAATAAAATTCACCCTTCTCTGCCTGGCATTTAAGGCCTTCGGCAATATGGCACCATCATACCTTTCCAGTCTTATTTTACATTTCTCCGTCTGTGCACTCTATGCTTCAGCTAGATTGGACAATTATCTGTTCCCTCACCATGTGATGTATCCTGAGGCCTCTGGTGCTTCTGCTCAGGCTGATCCCTCTACCTGAACATACTCCTTCCCTATCTTTTAAAGCCCAATGAAAATATTACTTCCTCCAGGAAACCTTCCTAGATCTCTGCTGCCCCCTCCCCACCTCCCTCCTCAGATTCTACAAAGCACTTTGTTTTATACCTGTAATGCATTTACTATCCGTGTATTGTCAGCTTCTTGTGGGCAGGGACAGTCTTTTACCTTTCTTTGTATCCCCGAGGCTAAGCACATGGCCTGATGCTTAATAAATGTTTATTGACTGTTACTCCTATTGTGTATTATAGCAACTGGCCTGGAAGTCTACCTCTAGATTAGAATGCAAGTTCCAAAAAGGCAGAGACTGTCTAATCTAAACATTATCTTATCTAAACGTATCTCCTCTCTTCTCACCTGGCGCAGGTGCTTATTAAATATTTGTTGTTACTAAATGAGCTTTGGAGTCAAGAAGACCTCAGACACATACTAGTTGTCGGCATGTCAGTTGACTCTTTGGTGCCACAGCTAGCTGTAAGCCTCTAAGTTGTAGCAAAGGTACCAACCTACATTGGTAGATGAAGCTACCTGGGCGTTCTGTACACCAACAAAATCATAGGTCTACTCCCTTTTCTCTTAAGTTCTATTTAAACACGTCTTAATCTTGTTTTGGTATACCAGTTTCCTTATCTGTAACATGACTAGGTGGGACCTGATGATTTCTGACGTTCCTCTAGGTATCCTGTAATTCTATGACCTTAATTGTAAAAAAAAAAATTCATTATTAAATAGCCTACGAAATTATAACAGTAGCCCTTTTTGAAGACGGCTAAGAAGGCCCACCTAGTTTTGCTGACTGGTAAGGACAGACTAGCCACATGAAAACAACGTGTTGAACATTTTGGTGAATGGGTCTCTCAGAGTTTGACCAGCTATTCCTAGAAGGGGGGAGAGTGTGTTTGGTACAAAACTCCCTTTGTCTTGTTCTTCCCAGCAAGGGAATGCTAATGGGTGTGCAAAGGATAAAGTAAGGAAGAGAAACCAGAGGCAAAAAGGGAAAAAAGGTCTCAAAGACTAATGCCATGGGCTTTTTATGGGGGATTTTAAATGCCTGTCCCTAGAAAACTATGACAAAAATTTGAAAAGAAATAAAGTAGAGAATGGAATGACTGAGCACCCAGAAAGCAATAACTCACATGGGGACAAAAGGCAAGATTTTTACATAGTTATTTGCTCTGGTATTTGTAGTAGTATCACTGACCTTTCTCTAGCCCTGCATTGTACAGAAACAAATCAAGTACTTCCTGATTTCATGTACCATATCTTCTCATCTTCCAGTTCTTCAGCCCCACCCAAGCTGCAGTATCAATCCTTCTTCAGTTTTTTCCAAACCTGTCCATATTTTGGTTTGCTCAGGCAGTTATATTCAACAGAATGGGCCATACAGATTTACCTCCAAATACCAGGTATTTCCATGCTTTTCCAGCATCTTGGAAAGAACCCTGGATTGAAGTTCAGGTGCCTGGGTTCTGGCCCTGGTTTTACCACTAAGTAGTTTTGTTACCTTGGACAAATCACTTTCCTTGTCTGCATTTGTCATTCTTTACCAGTGAAATGAAAAGGTTGGACCAAGATAATCTCTAAGGTCCTATTCAGCTCAGACATTCTATAATCTTTCCTTCTCTTTTTAATTTCCCCAATCTTCCTATGGCTGGCTTCTCTTCTCAGTGCCAATATTTTTACCTCCTTTTGGAGAATCATTACTCTCCTTCCTGTGAAGAAGTAGGAGGAAAGCAACCTTAGAATGTCTGCTCCATCATCAGAAGTGGTTTAGAAGCAAGTCTGCAAACATGTCCTAAAAACTAAATAGCCCACAATGTTGTTTTTTTTTTCCCCCACTAGATTGCCCTCCCAGTCAAGGGTTACACTGTGATTGAAAAATAAAATCGTAAGTCACTTCTATTCACCCGACACATATTTTTATTTGCCCGGAGGAGTAGGCAAGTAGCTAATTGTAAGGTTAGCTTTAACATTTCTAAATTTAAAGAGTTCACTGTTTAACAGACTCTGCAGCTGACAAAATATAAAAACTGTGCCCACATGATGCCAGTCACCTGGATATGTAGAAATGTTTGGAAGAGTAAGTGGGTTTTTCACTTTTCATTCGGATGTTTGGCATCAAACAGATGTTGCTTAAATGTAATTCTATCCTACCTGTCTGTCTCACTTTAAAAATCTGAAGTTAAAAATACATGTAAATTTACAGTTCTTGAAGACAGGGGGAAGGAGGGAATTTTCTTTGCAAAAGATTTTTTTTTAAATTTTACAGAATGTTGGCTTTAAATAGTAAGTTGCCTTTAGTACATTCTTTTCAGAAATAGAACTTTACAAGTTCACATCTATTACATAAAGTAAAACAAAATAAAGCTTTCCATTTTCCAAAACAATGGTCAGTTTTCTCTGGAATTATTAGTGAGGTACCCTGTTGGAAGTTTTGCCGTCCATTCTACTTTACATTCCCTTACACCAACAGTACATCCAAATTTGTAATCACTGTACCAGAAATTCATATCCTTTGACCTTTTATCTTTCTAGGAAAGAGAGTTTTATATATTTGTGTCAAGTGCATATAGAGTTTAGATGTCAATCTTTGAAGAGAAATGTTTAATGCAAAAGACTTTTTCCTAGTCCACATACTTTCTTCTAACTATAGTTGCCTTGGTTTTACTTGTGCAAAAGGTTTTAAATGGTATGCAACTGAAATTATTTGTCTTGTTTTCTATAATCTCCTTTGTCCTATATATAGTTATGAATTTTCCCCTAATCCACAGCTGTGAAAGATACTGCCTTTCATTTTCTAATTTCTTTGATGTATAACTTTGCATATTTAGATCATTTTATCAGTTGGGATTTGTTATGGTATATGGTACAAGATTCTGGTCAAAATCTATTTTTCTTTTTTTTTAATTTTTTAAATTTTTAAATTTTTAAAATTTTTTTTGCAATTTACATTATTTTTTTATTTAATATATTTAGTTTTCAGCATTGATTTTCACAAGACTTTGAATTACAAATTTTCTCCCCATTTCTACCCTCCCCCCAACTCCAAGATGGCATATATTCTGGTTGCCGTGTTCCCCAGTCAGCCCTCCCTTCTGTCACCCCACTCCCCTCCCATCCCCTTTTCCTTTCCTTTCTTGTAGGGCAAGAAAAATTTCTATGCCCCATTGCCTGTGTATCTTATTTTCTAGTTGCATGCAAAAACTCTTTTGTTTTTGTTTTTGAACATCTGTTTTTAAAACTTTGA
>JAQQSZ010011836.1:0-12153 GCA_028646595.1 Phalanger gymnotis | reverse complement strand
TGATTCCAATCACATGCAACCCCCAGATCATTTTCCAATCCAGTACCTATCCCATAATCTTATTCTCTACCCCAATCTTTGCCCTTACATTTGGGAGTTTCAGTATGCATGTTATTGTCCCCCTGAAACACCTCATCTTCCACGTTAATCTCTTTAGATCTAAAACCTATACCTTGATTCCACCTTAGCCCCTGATAGGGATGGTTATCCCCTTGCTACATGACTGTCATTGAAATCCTCTCTCTGATCACAACCTCCTGTACTCTCAGGACCTCTCCCTCTGATTCATTCCACCTAAACTTATTCTTTGTCTTTTCTTTAATCTTTCCTTGTTCCTCAAATCTGGATCAGGCCATTATTCTGGCTTTATATCCCTCCTTTTACATTCTTAATTGTATAGTTAATGATATAGTGTTTTCTACTCTTGAATCTTTTGCCTTCTTATAACTTCTGTTATCCTGGGTAAGTGATATAATCTCTCTGACACTCAATTTCCTCATCTATTAAAAACAGGGTATTTTAAAAAATACCCAAATCTTAATAAACTTTAACCTCTGTTGTCTGCCTTTTCTGTTCCTACTCAATGCCACTGAACACTGCTGGAGGAAATCTTATAAGTGCTGTCTGATATATTTCTTTTATCTGGTCTCACTTTGGTCCTAACTGCTTCATGGAAATCCTTATAATCTTTTCTGATTGACTCGCTTAAAACAGATTTTTCCAAAGAATCTCTTCTTTCCTATATCTTGCTTCTATGGTCCTCTTAGCAAAGGATCGTATCTCCTACTTTACTGGTGTATCATCCCTCTTTCTTTTTGGCTCTTTCAGTATAACTGGGAATGGTCAATTTTTGGTGCTGATTAGAAGAGACTTTGAGGGAAGTAAAATACATATATTAGCCAGGTAGAAGGAGAAAGGAGGAAAATTCAAAGACATAGGTCAATAGAGATGAGGCAAGATTGTGAACAGGGTGGAGTCTCTTAACCATATCTGATTTGTCCTTGCCTCAACCTTTTTACTGTGAATAAAGCCAGGAAGAATAGTCAGAGTTAGCCTACCGGAGGTATTTGAGGACCTAGTGGGCCACGTGTAGCCTTGAAGTCATAGGTTCCCCACCCCTGGCCTATGAACAGTGAAGTCAGAAAGAGCTGTAGAGAGGACTGGAGATTGCTGCCTGTGCCAGAAATATGAGTTTTTGGGTGGCCTGGGTGAGGGCATACAGCTGTATGGTAGATATTCTATTACATATTGGCATTTTCCTGTTATTGGTTTTAGGTAAAGACTGAAAACTCTCTCTACAGTCAAGCATGTCTGCCTTTGTATCTGGGACTGACTAAATGCAAGGTGGGGGCAAGGTTTCTAGGTAGATGCAGGCTCAAGAGCTAATTATGACTAGGTAAATCCACACTACTCACAACCGTTAGACTTAACAAGACCCTGAAGTCACCCAGAGAGAGGTGGAGCTGGAAGGGTTAGAAGATCATATCTTGTCTGAAAACTGTAAAGCCTTCAACTTACCCCACTTAATTTCAGCAGGGTAGAGTACATAAGCTCATGAAGGTAAGCATGAGATTTCCCCGGGTCTCGTCCTTATTGGTAAATTGGATCAGATCAATGGCTAACAATACCTCCATGTGGTTCAGCTGAGAAAATAGAGGCCATCTGTTTCTAATGTCATCTTCCTCTCTGTTCCTTCTCTTACAACTTCCTTCTTTGTGAAACAGTCTTTGAAAAAGAGGTGACTTATCTTTATCAAAGCCAACCTCTGTACCTGTCCATTCCTGTTTCCTTTCAGAGCTTGACCTTTAAATCATCCCTCCTCTGCCTCTCATCTTCAGTCTGCACCATTGGAGAAACTACCTACATGGCAGGATCAAACCATGTTATGCCAGTCCTTGATGTAAGTTGCATTTCTGCTGAGTGAATATGGAGCTGCTTTATTGATTTTGTGGATTTATAGTTCACATTCAGACAGACATGGGGAATCTGGGTATGGACTGAACTATATCGCTAATAAACAGACAATTCAAATGAGAATCGATTGTGTTTTTAATGATGTGCCTAACACTGTGCTAGTTGCTATTCAGGACACAGAAAAGTATCTGACAAGTTCTTATCTTTGGCAGGGAGGAGGAAGAAGACACTCAAGAAACAGTTGGAGAATAATACATGTATTATAGAACAATATAAGTAAAATACTAAGTCAATATGTTTTGAAAATTCATTTTGGAGAACTAGGTAAGGTTGAAAGAGTTGAGGGTTTTCTTATATGTAGTAGGTTTTTAATAAATGTTTGTTTAACGGAATTGGGTTTGAAGCCCAGGAGGGAACATGTCCATATGTCTGTATCTGTGGAGTTTAAACAAGAGAAAAATAATTCCAGTATGTTGCCTGGTTGTGTAGCAATTGGGTTATTGAATTGTATAACCTGATCCTTTATCTGAAAGGAACTAGAAAATCTCTTTTGGAAATCTGCGGAGCATAAATCATAAATTAACTAAGAGATTTATAGGAAACGTTTCCTTTTTCAAGAAGCGGTTAAAAAAAATCCGCCCTAATCTTTGTAAAGAAGTAATCTGCTCTAAAGTTAGTCTTATCTGGTTTTAGACAGTTAGAAGTGAAGCATATTTTGTCCCTTAGGGAGGCATTTTTCTTTCTTTTCATTCTCCAAATTAATAACCTCATAAAAAGCAAAATCTGGGTCCATCTGTGTGGAGTTGTACATAAGAGAAGAGGAATTAATTCACACTGTCTGGTGTCAGGATGTAATATGACTATGCCGACAAAGCTAAAAAAAGAAACTACCCAG
Source organism: Phalanger gymnotis (assembly GCA_028646595.1). NCBI lineage: Eukaryota > Metazoa > Chordata > Mammalia > Diprotodontia > Phalangeridae > Phalanger > Phalanger gymnotis. The sequence goes on along the minus strand of JAQQSZ010011836.1, from coordinate 9,344 downwards.
AGCTCATAAAAAAAAAAAATTGGAAGAGGTCACAGCTACAACAGATGGAAAGAGAAATGGGTCTCATCATTCAGCGGTTACTAAGCTAAGAGGAAACATTAACCTAGGCATCCCCAGTATATACAGCTGATTCAACCTGGTGAATCTCACTGAATCTTAATCTAGTATCAAAGGGAGAGCTGAGAATTTTGTATCGAAGTCCTGACTTGTTACGTATATCTGTCTACCTCAGAAGAATAACCAAGGGGACTAGTTAAAACTATTGAATGGAATAATATTCTGAAATTTTGGAATTACATGCATTCAACCCTCAGTTGCCTCCATGTGGATTATTCATGGAAATTTTTACATGATTTTTATGATTATTAATAAAACATACTAGATCCTGGATGGAATACCCAAAGAACTGACAGAATCTTAGTTGGAAGGTACCTCAGAGGTTATTTAGTTCAGTTTATATTCCTGGTCATTTTTAATCTGAGGTCAAACCTATGTGCACTATAAGTTCAGGAAGGAAGGGGAACTCTCAACAATGAAAATTCTGAATATATCAAAGGAAATAATTCTGATAAGAAGGAAACATAGAAGCTATCTGAAGAGACTAATTTGGATGCACACAGAATTCTCCAAGCAACTTAGATTTTTAGAAGTAGAATAAATGGAAGCAAAGACAAGTAATAGGATGTTTGAGTGCAAGAGAGTAGCAAGATCCTGTTGAGAATAGCATTAGTAATACTCAAGGGCAAAATGAGTTGAGGTCAGCCAGGAATACCAAAGGCAGCAGCCCTTCCCCCTTTATTTGAGTTATATAAAGGGAAAGAGGAGAAACAAAGGATGAGGACACTAACTGGACTGGATGAAATGATGATAAATGACAAGAGAAAGAAGGCAGAGCTGTTTGTCTAGGTGAACGACCTTTTCATTAGAAAGGAGAGAATCAAAATGATTAACAGGGATTTGATTCCTAAAATACATAAGGAGTCAATAAAAAAAAAAGCCTAGGTAACCTTGAAAAATTCAATTTAACTGGTATCCTTTATTACTTGGTGACTTAAGCACAGAGATGGGGATAGGTGAGGATGGCAAAAAAGATGTTAGAAAAAATATGGATCAGGAATAAGAAATTAGAAAGATCAAAGACTTATGGACTGAAGCTTCACACCTATATATCCTGAACATTTTCTTTGAGAAAACGATTTGGAAGGTGCTAGAGATGATTAGTACTTGATAACATCACAAAAATGAAATTGATTATATTTTAAGAGATAACAAAGCAACTCATTACTGACCTAAGAGTTATTACTGAATCATTTGTTTGTATTACAGTCAGAACATTTACTTGTTAGAAGATTAAAGTTGGTACAAAAATTACATAAAATAATTTAAAAATGAGAAAAAGTTATCATATATATTTAAAATGATTATAACCTAACGTGTTTAAATAAGCTATTGATAATAAAAATGGGATTTGGATGGAAAAAGAACATAGACACCAAATATAATAATTTCAAACAAGTTTAAATGACGTAAATCAGTTGCCATAACAGGGAGACCCAAAGATCCTAAAAATTTCCTTAGTTAGCAAACATTTAACTTACTTGCCAAGCTGAGAGATAGCAGCCAAGAGTGATACCAGTTTAAAATATAAACTTGTTTGTAAAATCTTAGGAGGAAATATGTTGGAAAATTATGAGCAGTGCTGTTTCACTAAATAGAGAGACAAGTAGTGGGGGTGGGTGGGGCATGGAGAGGGAGGGTGTAAAACTAATTTAAAGAAAGCTTGGTGCTTTGGCCCAGCAATACCACTACTAAGGATTTGATGACTCTGGAAGAGAGAGTGAGAATGATGATTTGAGCAACTCTGCCTCACTTAAATCTACTCATGCACAAGTCAAGACATTATCCATCATCCACTGCTTTACCCATCTTGAAGACAGGTGAGTGCCGAAGCAGCAGGTGTGGATACACTGGAAGCTGTAGCCACAACCTTGCAGACATTGGATCATCTCACTGGCCTGAAGCAGCAGTGTGATTTGGCAGCTCCCTGGGTGTAGGATCAGCCCTTTTAAGGACCATACTGCTCACCTCCTGGTGTGAAGAAGTTGCTAGAAAAGAAGACCAATCTGTGGTAGAGCATAAAAACTTCTCAAGACCTACAGCTGTCTGAAAAAATCAGATTGATTCCCTTGGAAGTTAGTGGAGTTCCCCTCACAGGAACTCTTCTGTGTTGTAAATGGAATTTTAAATGGACAAAAGCTTTTTTCTTTCTGTCTTTCTTTCTGAAATTGGGATTAAGTGACTTGCCCACAGCTAGTAAGTGTCAAGTGTCTGAGGCCATATTTGAACTTAGGTCCTCCAGACTCCAGGGAAGTCTGCTCTATCCAATGCATCACCTAGCTGCCCGAAAAGGTCTCTTTCAATGCAGAAATTTTGTGATTCTATGATATAACAAACACTGCCCTCCCCAAAGGATAAGAGAATAGTGCCAATTTATTGTTTTAAATGCATTTGAGTCTAGCATCAGATGAATCACATGACAGGGTATTAAAAGAATTTGCAGATGTGATCACTTACAATAGAGATTCTTAACCTGGATCCATAGATGATTTCAGAGTGTCTGTGAACTTAATATGGGAAAATATAAGACATTTTATTTTCATGAGCCCCTAACTGAAATTTAGCATTTCCTTCAATTATCAATTTTTTGAAAAGCATTATTCTGAGAAGGGTTCTGTGGGCTTCAGCACATTACCCATGAGCCTATGACATACACAAAAAAGGTTAAGAACTCCTGACTTACCGAATGATTGAGAATGATTTTTGAGGAGTCATAGAGAAGAAGGATAGTTCGAAAGCCTATATTGGCTTAATTTTTTTAAAAAAATCCATAAAAGTAGTGAGCCAGAGCCAGGATTCAAATTCAGGTCTTCTGACCTCCGGTCTAATATCCTTTTCATTACACTACTCAACTTCCTTAATTGAAAGATCAAGTAATCACTCACTTATTAGTTCCTGAGTACTTTCCACATGGCCAACATTGAAGGATTGAAGAACTGAGAGAGTTACTAGAATGAGAGTATAAAACCTCAGACAGGAAGGCAGATATTTGGGGTTTGGGGTCTAGTTTTGCTACTAATGTTCTGTGTGGCCCTGAGCAACTCCTAACTCCTCTAGGCTCAGTGTACTCATCCATATGCAACAAGGTTTTATAGGTTATCAAAGCTGATATTATATGAAAAACAAGGGGGTTAAATTAAATGATATCCATGGTTCTTTCCAACTCTATGAAATTTTATTAATTAAAGTCAGAGAAATTATTACAAAGTCAGATAAATAATTTTCTTATAAACAGTGAAATACACATAGGAAATGGTCAACATTTGGATGAGGTTGGAAAGGTATATTCTTCCCAACTTGAAACAGTTAAGGGAAATATTAGAAAGAAGCAAAAGTGTCCACAGTGAAGCTGTTTTAGTATTTAGATTTCCTTTGGACTTCGTATAGAATACTGTCCATAAACCTCAAAAGTATCACCTTAAGAAACAAGAGTTCAACTTCAGGATAGAAAGCCCCAGCATATTATCTGAAATTAAATGATTAATATTCATTGAAGATTCAATTTAAAATAGCATATGCTATCTTTTTTTTCACCTGAAATATTTTAAAAATATAGCTGTTAGACACAGTTCCCTAATATCATTCAGTCTAAAAATACTAATAAGGAACACCTCTGAGGTTACTTAGCCTAATAATTAAATCTGAAATTAAGCTTCGTATGAGTCATCCTTATTTGGGAGAATTTCTAACAACTCCTTAATTAAAACTACTAAATGGGCAAATCAGAACCTAACAAAGCCCTGGCAAATGTATTGTTCCATCTCACCTCTCTGAAGCTCTGAGGTCCATCAGCCTTGGTTGCCTGGAATAATCATAAATCAGGAAATAACCAAGGATGACGTTGAGCATGACTATCCCTCAACTTTCCTCTTCCTCATCTCTGAACTTACCGGCATCATCACCCATTCTCCTTTTCTTTCCTTCTGTTTCAGAGGAAAAATCTGTCATTGTTACCAAGGCTTATCTTTCCACCTGGGTCTCTGACCTCAGTGCTGCCCACCTTCTCCAAGAACTTGCTCTGCCATTCTGAGTCTTTCATACTTCTGTCGTCTCTTCTTTTTCATAGGCTCTTTCCCATCTTATAAACAAGTGCTCACGTTTCTTCAGTACTAAAAAAAAGCCCCTCCATCCATTTTTTAATTTCCCTAAGCTACCACCTTTTTTCTCCTTCATGATGAAATTTCTTGAGAAAGGAGTAAGAACAAGATGCTTCCATTTTCTCACCACCCACTCAATCAAGAGAGAAAAGTAACCTAGGAGAGGTCAAACAGAGATTTTAATGAGTGAGGGATCTCTTCTAGTTGTGGGGAATCAGAAATAAATTCCAATGTTTCCTATTGACTAGTATCGAATATTAATTACTATCTCATAGTTTAATTTCATATTATTTTAGACTTTCTATTTTTTGTTTTGTTTTATAATATACAACACAGAAGAGTTGTATTTACACAGTGATAGACACTAGAACGAGGGGGAAGCCAATTCAGAGAATTGAGATATTCCCCAAATGTATCTGGGCATTTTGTGAAAGCACTGGTGAGACAACCAGCACTGATTGAGAGTGGAGGAAAGAAACAACAGAAGCAGTGAAGCAGTGAAAACCAACATGGGTTGCAGTGACCATGGGAGACCTGCCAAGGAAAGAACAACGAAGCTCAAAATAGCAATATGGAGGAAGGAATCTTGGTCTCCCACCTTTCAGTGGGCAGGACTACACGCCATAGGTACTGTTTCAATCCATGGGGAGAAGAGGGTACATGGAAGAGACTTATTTAAGCAATAGAGGCAAAAAAAAAAGATTTCTTAGAGGAAGAAAGTTAAAACTAGCTCTCAATCATCAACAGGGTCAGAGGCCAGAGCTGCCAATGCTATGGAGCCTTCTGGGCTCGGTCTTGAGGCCTAGTCTATGAGAAGGAGAGATGGAAGTCGATGAGGGATCTTCTGAGGGGCCTCTCACAGACTTGGCTTCCATCACTCTCACCATCAGGGCAGTTTAGCACCTCCTTGTAGTCTGGGACTTTTGACAAAGGTAGAGAACCAATCTTAAATCCACTCTACCTCTCTTTAGACATCAGAAGCGGGCTAACCAGGAACCAATAAATATCTGGCACCCATCTCTGACTTCATAAACTGGTTCAGTTTCCAATAGGTTAACACACACAAAGGAAATACAGGGATAAATACAAAAGAACGTGGCTTTCAAGGAACTTACACAGGGAAATAGAGGTTTAAAAAAAAGTGCATAGGAGAAAAAGACTGTGAACTCTTTGAGAGCTGACACTGGCTTTTTTTTTTTTTTGCCTTTCTTTATATCCCCAACATTTACTGCAGTGCCTGGCACATTGGGCACTTTTTTTGCTATTTAGTTGTGTCTGACTTTGTGAGCCCATTTGGGGTTTTCTTGGCAAAGATACTAGAGTACTTTGCCTTTTCCTTTTCCAGCTCATTTTACAGGTGAGGAACTAAGGCATATAGAGTTAGGGTCACATGGCTAGTAAGTGTCTGAGAGCAGATTTTAATTCACAGAGATGAATCTTCCTGACTTCAGGCCCAGTACTCTATCCACCAAACCACCTAGCTGCCCTATTAGGCACTTAATAAATGTTAATTAACTGATGAAGTTGAATGACTGACTGAATATGAATTTTGTGAGAGGTCCTTAGTAGAGTGGCCTAGGGCTATGTCCTTGGCCCCAATATTTTTTTCAATGGCATAGATAACACTTTTATGGATGGCTTGAATGAAGGCATGGGTATGACAGATTTATCAAAGTTGAAGACGACATGGAGCTGGAATGTAACACTTAATACTTTAGACTATGGATACAGGGTTTTAAAAAAAAACAATCAAAATGATTTTGGCAGGTTAAAATGATGATGAGCCAAGTCTGATAAGATGAAACTTTGTAAGAGTGAATGCAAAGTCCTAGATTTGGGCTTTGGTAATAATTGAAAAGTCAAGGAAATACCTGTTGAAAAACAAACTTGTATCTTGTTTAGGTCAAGAATGGACAAGTGGGGTTGGTTGAATGCAAGAGATGGAACAGGTAGAGGTAGGAGGGCTTAAAAGAGATAAAGTGACAGTCTCCAAGAGGAAACTAAGGTGTTATGGGGTAGAATCAAAGGATCTCAAGAGAGGTCACCTAGTCCAATTCCATCTAAAATTTTTAATCCTCCTTAAGACATCCCCACAGCATGTGGCCAATCTCATCCCTTCTTAAACACCTCTAATGACCTAGTCCACTAGACTGGGAATTAGGAAATGTGGGTTCTTGTCCTGGCTATGGCACCTCGGTGCTTGGAGCCAACTGGTGGCTCAATAGATAGAGCACTATGCCTGGAATCAGGAAGACCCAAGTTCAAATTCAGCTTTAGACACACTTATTAGTTATGTGACCCTGGGCAAATCACTTAACCTCCATTTGCCTCAGTTTCTGACTACAAAATAATGGCACCTTCCTTTCAGGGTTGAGGTAAGGATCAAATGAGATGATATTTTTTAAGGTGCTTAGCATCTTGGTTGATATGTACTAGGTGCAATATAAATGCTTATTCCCCTTTCTCTTCCACCTTCATTTATATACTTCCGCATATCTGATCCCAAAGAGGGGGTGGCCAAGGCTAGGAAACACCTCATATACACTCAGAGTTCTCTTCTAGCTGCATATCTGTCATGGTTCACCCCCCTTTGTGGCATCTCTTCTCTGCTCTTAATCAACTTAGCAAAACTTCATTGCTGGTGACCACAAATCCTCCAGGGACAAACTTTCTAGGTGGAGATTATTCATTGTTTAATGTTTATGAATGTCTTCCAGAGAGGGAGTTGGTCTAGAGAGTAAAGATTCCCAGATTCATTAGGCAGAGTGGGATTATGGGGGTATTAAGACATTGACACCCACTCTATGTATTGTATATACTGGTAGGACATTTTATTTCTTTTGATTCTGCAGCCTGGCCAGTCCCCAAATTATTTTTTTAACATGAATTCAACTAAACTGATATGGAGAATTATGGATTGGACTTTCTGTAGTATATAACATGAATTTTAGGACAAAACAGACCTTGGAGAACATCTGGTATAACATCCTCATTTCACTGGGAAGTCATGCAGCATTCCCAAGGTCACAAAACTAGTTCCTGGCTGAGCTGAGATTTGAATCCTGGTGTTTTATTTCCTCATCCTGTAGTTTTTCCACATATTTAATCTCAGTGATAGCTTTTGTTAGTATATCATCTTACAGTTTATCAATACTTTAGCACACATTTTCTTCATTTGATCCTTACACCAACTCTGTGAGATATGCAGGCATTTTTAACATGATTTATAGGGGGGAAAACAGAGGCTCTCAGAAATGATGACTTGCACAAAGTTACACAGCACAGCTAGGAAGAAGCAGCACCGAGACGAGAGGCCAATGCCTTGTAGCTCCTAGACTAGAGCACATCATAGTACCTCTCCCAAAAAGTTACATTTTGGACAGCTAACCTCAGTATATGGCCCACTGTCACCATGATGATATGAAGGACCTATCTACGTTCCAGGTTGTAACCAAATTGTGCAAAAATAACTTCCACTTCTCCTTCTTGCCTACATCATCAAATATAATTTAATATCTATCCAAAATCCCCTTTTTTATTAAAAGAGGAACTGGCAAGTGACTTGGTGAGAGCAAACCAGCTGCTTTGTTGGGCTGTTTTTACTATACAACTTACATTCATTTTTCAGTTCACTTTGTAAATTAACCAGTGGTGCCTAGATAACATATCCTATAGAGCTGTTATTTTCTTATTAGGGCAAATGCAGCTGGGAAACAGGGGAAGAGAATAAACATTTTTATAGCTCCTGCTATTTATCAGGCACTGTGCTAAGGGCTTTTTTCTTTTCTTCTTTTTCCTTTTTTTCACAGAAATATCTCATTTGAGCCTGATAACAACCCTGCAAGGTAGATACTTTTACGATCTTCACTTTACGGTTTAGGAAACTGAGGCAAATAGAATTTAAGTGACTTACCCAGGGTCACACAACTAGTATGAGGTCAGATAGTGCTCTATCCATTGTACAAACAGCTGCCTCTAAAACCAGATCACTGGACTTTCTCTGCTTAGAGTTTCTTTGTTTCTTTTGAGATCTTTGAAGATTTTGAATATGGTAGCAGTTGGCAAAAGGCAGAAGTGAGGATCAGGCTAGCTAAATTCAAGGTTCTTCTCAAATGCCTCTAAAAAGCTTTCCCCAACTATACAGGAAAACTTAATTTCTTTATAAAATCATTAGTGAAAAGGGGAGAAATAGTCCAGATTGGTTAGTATAGATCTGAGGATCTTAGCTTTTGGGCTGTAAGGGACCTCAGAAGTCATCAAGGTCAACTTTCTCTTTTTACAGTTGAAGAAAGTCATAGGGAGGTTAAGTGATTTGCCCAATGTCATATAGGCAATGTGTTAAGACTGAGACTTTTTTGTATTTATTTATTTTTTGAATTTCAATATTTTATTTTTTCCCAATTATATGTAAAAAAATTTTAATCTTTGTTTTTTATAATCTTGAGTTCCAAATTCTGTTCTATCCTCCCTCCCCTTAACTTCCTTGAGTAGACAAGCAATTCGTGTTCAGTCACACAAAACATATTTCCATATTAATCATGTTGCAAGAGAAAACAGGCAAAAGCCCCAAGAAAAAGAAATTTTAAAAACATGTTTTGATTTGCACTCAGATTTCGTCAGTTCTTTCTCTGGAGCTTGATAGTGTTTTTCATCAAAGTCCTTCAAAATTGTTTTGGATCTTTTTAGTGCTGAGAATAGTTAAGTCATTCACAGTTGATCTTTGAACAACATTGTTGTTATGTGTACAATGGTCTGGTTCTGCTCACTTTACTTTGCATCAGTTTGTGTAAGTCTTTCCAGGGTTTTCTGAAACCATCCTGCTTATCATTTCTTACAGCACAATAGTATTCTATCACAATCACATACCACAGCTTGTTCAGCCATTCTCTAGTTGATAAGGCTGAGATTCAAACCCATGTCCTCTGAGTACAAATCCAGCACCACGAACATTTTGAGGTAAGGAAGAAAGAAATGAGAACGGTTCTCTTGACCACCCCTCATCTCTGATTCTTCTTCAACCAACCCCAACAATTTTACCTTTGGTATGGAAGTAAGAGAATGGAAAAGAGAGTAAGAGAAAAAACAAGTAGGAGAAAAGGAGGGGAAAATGTGGGAGGAAAGGTAGAACTC
>JAQQSZ010011835.1:0-12153 GCA_028646595.1 Phalanger gymnotis | reverse complement strand
GAACAGGGCAACCAGAATATAAGCCATCTTGGAGTGGGGGGGAGGGTAGAAATAGGGAGAAAATTTGTAATTCAAGCTCTTGTGAAAATCAGTGCTGAAAACTAAATATATTAAATAAAAAAAAAGAAAATGTAAGGGCAGATCTTCACTTAAAGAAAACCACTTTGGCAAATGTGTGGAGGGTAGAATTGGAATGGGGAGAAACCTGGAACAAGGATAGCAAACAATCCATTGTCATACTCTAGGAGTGAAATGAATCTGCACTGAGGAAGTGGCTTTGTGAGTTGGGAGAAGGGATTTTCGGAGGTGGGGAACTTGGGGCCTTGAGGCCACATGTGGCCATGTAGGTCCTCAAGCAGTTCTTTGACTGAATCCAAACTTTAGAAGTTTGAGAGCTGCACTTGAGGACCTACGGGGCCACATGTGGCTTTGAGGGCCCAGGTTCTCTACTCCTGGATGATCGTTACAACAATTTTCTCTTTAATCTATCCTAAATACAGTTTTCCAGTCCAGGCTCCTGAGCCTGGAATACTACATACCATAACACATGGTTTCCCACCTACTGCTCCAATCTTACACCCCAGTGCTCTACTACAGAAATCCTCCATTCAAACCAGTGTTCTTCTTATTTTCTAAGCCCCGTGGCCACTTCTGCCTCTGGACCTTTTGTCACACCTTGTCCTCAGTCTAGAATGTCTCTCCTCCTTCTCTCTGCTTATCAAAGGGCAAACTTTCCTTTAAGACCAAGCTCCACTCCTATATTTTCTGGAGAGCCTTCTCCTGCCTCTCTAGACCCTGATGATGATTTTTGTCCTTAAATTCCTGAGACTATTTTCTGTATAATACTCAACTCAAACGTCATACAGTGCCACATAAACACATACATGATTACATATGCATACACACCTATGCACATATGCAGACTTACAGATCCTCTCTCCCCAACTAGACTGAAGTTTCCTTTAGAGCTTTATATAATATACAACCTGACACATCAGGTGCCTAACAAATGGGGAGGCAGTATCTTGTACTAGGTTTGGAAACAGAGGTCAGTTCTACTACTTAGTACTTGCGTAACCTTGGGCAAGTCACTTAACTTGAGCCTTGGTTTCCTCATCTGTAAAATAAGCAAGTTGGACTCTGAGGTCCTTTTCAGTTCTAGATTTATAATCTTTTGATTATTAGATGACTAGCAAAGTTATTTCCAAGTCTAAATATGTGAGCCCATGTATTAATTTCTAACTTTACTTCATCTCTGACCATTCCAGAAATGGTTCCAATTACAGTTACAAACTTCAGGTTGTCTTCTCCATTGTGGTCCTTGGCAAAAAAGAGCATGGTGTGATAAGATACTCAGGAGATATGGCTTTGAAAACCAGCTCTTAATGCTCAGTTTTTGCATGAATATGGACAAGTTACCTGCCCTTCCCCCCTGAAAAAAACCCCCTCAGGTTCTTCATCAGTAAAATGGGAGAAATATTTTGTTATCTACCTTCTGGATTTTTTTCAAGAGAGGAATGTATTGTAACCTCAAAGTGCTCTAAAATGTGAGCTATTAACATTATTGGAGAGAAAAAATTAAATTTTGGCATATAAATGTAGTCACAGAAATAGACAATCATCAAAGTTGCTCATTTTTCAATAGCTGCACAGACATTTTAAATGAACATATCTTCTAAATTATTGGCTGTCTCATATGTCTTTGTCTTGTGGTATGGTTGCAAAGACCTGAGCTGGGAAACTGAGGGACCTTTCGTTTTAGTTTTTGCTATTCCTCTGATTCGTTGTAGAATGTTGAGCAAATAACTTCTCTGGCCTTCAGTTTCTTAATTTATCAAAATAAAGGACTATAGTAGATCTCTAAAGTGTTTTTTTGGCTGTAAAATGCTATCATTTTGAGTCTGTTAATGGATTTCTGCACAATCTTGCTATGGCATAAAAAATTAAAGGTTAATAGAATCACAGATTTAGAGGTGCAAGAGGGCTTAGAGATCATCTAGCCCAACTCCTTTCTTTTACTGAGGAAAAAATGGAGGCCCATTTTTCTTTAGTGGCTTACCTTAGTTTGGGCACGGGGAACCTGCATCCTTGAGGACACATATGGCCCTCTAATTCAGTTAATGGGCTTCATTTGAGGACTTAGAGGGCCACATATGGCCTCAAGGCTTCAGGTTCCTCACCCCTGCAGCCTGGAACATAGCAGAGGTGAACTTTGAAGCCAACTTCTCTGAATCTGAATCAATGCTCTTTCTAAGGTGCCATGTTACCTCTAGATAACAACTAAATCCTAACTAGCATTTGATTAAATGGCTTTATTTTATTTTCCCCATTGTTATCTGCTTAGAATTTGGTCTTTGTCCAAAAATTTTAAATTATTAAATATTTTTATTTATGTGTAATTTTTCTATTTAGAAAAATCTGAAGTTTGTTTTGGAGTTAGCATTAAAAGCTAGTTGAGCTTCTCAATTTTCACTTGTGATTTTCATCTTTCAATTTGACAAAATGCTAAAAAAAAAAAAAGGAAATTGTCTTAGAAGAAAATAATAACAATAAATACCAACTCTACTATTCTAGGGTCACACATATCATTAAATTCCAACCTGTTCCCAGAGCAGGTACTATTTTTTTGTGTGTCTTGGATCCCTTTGGCAGTCGGTGGTACCAATGGACCCCTTCTCAGAATGTTTTTAAATGCAAAAAATAAAATGATAGGATTACAAAGGAAAGCAAATGTCAGTGAAAATAAAAATGTGGGGTGTTTTTTCCCTTTCTTTTTCTTTCTTTTTTTAACCATTTAAGTTCTTGAACCCCTTGAAAGCTCTCTACCTACTCCTTGGGAGTGCATTGAACTTCTGGTTAAAATCGTCAGCCCTAGAGTATGAGAATTTCTTTCTCCTCTCCCAATTCTTGGGCACAGCAATTCTTCTCAGTCATTGCGAGCTTGCCAAACTGATCTGAAATGTTGTCTATTTTGTGACCAATCTCTAAATTCTTTTTTGGAGGATAATGTCATTGTACAATATTATTATTTATTAGACTGCTGCATTTCCCCAACTTGGTTTAAATTGTATAAGTAAGAGTTTATCTAGCAAATTTCCCTAAAGACTCAAAATAAGTCTTTTCCAAGTATAAACCTAATAGTCTAAGTGGTCCCCTAAGGGGACAAGGTTTTAGTTTGAGCAGCCACCAAGTTCATCTAAACTGCTACCACATGTCAGGTATGGGAGGTAAGGTCAGAGTGGAGGGGAAAATGAATGAGACCAATAGGTCCAATAAAAGGAAAAAATATGAATTGAGAAGCATGTTTTTCAATAATTAGATCAGATCTTTGGTTTGGCTGTCTTCAAAGACTGAACTTACCTTGTTGAGGGTGCTAGAATATTAAATTATCTAGGAATTTGGGAATTTCTTCAGGAAAAATTATAGCATCATAGAATGACAAATAGAACAGACATAATTTAATTTAACTATGTGAGTTGTGAACTCTCTTCGTAATATCCCTAACTAGCGATCTTTCAAATTCCTCTAGAAGACTTTAATTATTAGAGAACTTACTACTATGCCAAGCAGCTCATTTTATTTCCAGTAAAGTTCAAATTGTTGGAATGTTCTTTATTAGACTGAGCCAAAATCTACTTCCTTATAGCTTCCAACCATTGGTTCTAGTAAGGCCCTCTGGGGCTAAGCAGACAAAATTTCTCTGTCTTCTACATGATACCTTTTTAAATACTGAAGACAATTATTATACTCTACCCTCTCCCTTTAGTCTTCTTTTCTCCTCTACTCAGGGAAGAGGGATGTATGGAGTATTAAGGGAGGGCTAACACCTCTGGTGTGAAGGCTTGCTGAGCCCTTTTCAGAGATGCTCATCCACCTTTGGTGTCTGCTTGCCACCCAGTTCTCACCTGGAGTTCCAAGAAGCTGTACCATGCATAGCTGCCAAACCCAGTAAACCACCTAGGCAGATGGGCTGAACCAGATTGAAGATAACCAACAGGCCTCAAATCCATTGGTGAATTAGGGGTATATATATCCCAACCATATAAAGACTTCCTCCAGTGAAATTAGTGGATGAGAACAGTTTGTTTCAATGTGCATAAAAGTGGCTGAAGCAAATGTTGAGAAATACTTAGAGCTTGGTCAGACATTGAGGACACCAATGTTACCAATTTCATTCCGGGCCATCACCAGTTGTCTTGACTTTCGTGCTGCCACTGGATGCTGATGACTCTGGAAGAGAGAATGAGGCTGACGACATTGTGCAACTCTGCCTCATTTAAATCTAATTCACACACAAGTCAAGACATCACCCATGATATTATACGTGCTCTTTGAAAATGAAGGGCAAACAACAATTCAGTTAAAGCAGAAGAGGCCACTGAAGTCTTGAAATCCAGGTGCTTACTGAGGCAAGTGCATATTCTTGCTCCTATATGCTTATAGATTACATTGCTGGTGGAGATGGGAAGGATGAGAAACCCTCCTCCCCTTTCCACTGGAAGTCCAAGGGAAAACAGGTAAGGGCTCAAAGTTAGCAACTTAAAAAAAGGATGAAGTCTCTCTTTTATAAATTACTGATTGAGTGGCTCTTCTTGGCTTAGTGGCCACTCATGTTGAATGCATCCCACCAGCTCTTTAGACTAAAGGAGCAACCAGGAGCTATGTGTTACTCAGGCCCATATCAATCCCCTTGGGAAGTGCTCCAAGCCACTGCCTCTACAGAAACATCCTCATTTCTTCCAACCAATACTCAATGGAATGGTTTTGAGTCTCCCATGTCTCATCCTTGTTAGGATACACTCCAATTTGTCAATGTCTTAACTAAAATGTGAGATACAGAAAAAAAAAAGAGTATTCCAGGTGTTGTCTGATTGTTAAAAAAAAATACAATGGAATTGCCACCTCTCTAACTCTAGAGGCCATACTTTAATTAATTCAGTCTAAGTTCTCATTTCACTTTTTTTTATTATCATATCACGTTGTTCAAATCATACTGAGCATGGAGGCTGCCAAACTTCCCATTTGAAATTCCATCCATTTTCCCATCCCATATTAGGCTAGTTAATTTTTAAAGTCTAAACTCAGGAATTGAAATTGATTGAAGTTCATCTCCTTAGATGAGGCCTATTTTCTAGCCTATTGAGAATTCTTTGGAACTCAATTTCGTTCTTCAATATATTAGCCATCCTTGCTTGAGCATCACTTCATACAGACCTGATAGGCATGCTAAATGTCTTTCTAGACAGCAATAATATTGTTTTAAGTTATGTTGAAAGTACAAGGTTTAAAAAGGAAAGAACTGGATGAAGAGCAGAACATTATGCTACCCCATTTAGGGACTTCCTCTTGGTTAACATCAATCTAGGAGTCAAATCTTTGGGCACGGTCATTTAACCAGTTTGGAATCTATATAACTGTATTATTATCTAGTCCATAACTCTCTAACATTGTCTTAAAAGATATCATGGGAGACTTTGTCAAATGTCTTACTGTAACCTAGGCATACTACGTCTACAGCAATTCCATGATTTGCCAGTTTGGTGACCCTGTCCAAGAAAGACTGGCATGACTTACTCTTAATGAACCCATACTGACTCTTAATGATTAACTCTTCCCCTTCTATATACTCATAAAATATCACTTTAAAAATCCATCCCCGAATTTTTCCAGGAAGATTTGTCATCACACTCACAGCCTGTCCTCTGCAATCTTTTCCCCTCTTTGAAAATGGGCACAACATTAACCAATCTCTAGTCCAAAGGCACCTCTCTCATTATCTACCATGCTTCAAAGATCACTGACAGAAGTTCATTAAGGACAGCTGCAAGTTCTTTCAGTACCCTGGGAAGGTCAGGTCAGGTGAACTCATGAGGGTGGGGAGTGGGGCAAGATACCTAGGTGCTGTCTTGCCATTTCTTCACTTTACTCCCAAGGAATGAGATGGGAAAGAATTAAGAGTGGGTTGAAACCACAGATAAGTGAAGAGTTTAAATCACCTGGCTCAGATGAATTATATCCCAGAATACTGAAAAAATAACTTACAGATGTGCGAACTGAACACACAGGCACATACTCCCACCCACACACTTAGGGTGCTAAATCTTAGTCATTTTCTTGTGAGATTCCTTAATTCAGACTTGAGCATGACTTTTTTTTTAACCCATCATCAGCTTCACCATATAAACTCAGGGAATGAGTTGTCCGAACTGCGTTTCTTCTCTTGCGTTTCAAAGCATTTAAAATTTTCTTCTTTAGGGGTTGGATTGTTGGCCTGATCTAGTGTTTGGAAAAAATAACTTCTTTCCTGTGGTAAGATCATTACCTAATATGTCTTTCTTCCCTATAGCCAAGATTCATGGCTGTGCCTTGGAAACAAGAAATGCAGCATTGCACCTCCTACTGAACTTAACCCATACACAACTCATTATTTTTCACCAAAAAACTCTACCTACTTTCCAACTTTCCTGTCACTATTGAGAACATTACCCTTCTCCTGTTCATCAAAGTTTAAAACCTTATTGTTATCCTCAACTCCTCACTCACCCTCATGAAACATGCTGAATCAAATTTTGTCATTTCTACTTTCAAAATGGTTCTGGTAGCCATCCCCTTCCTTCCACTTGCACAGTCACTACATTTGCACATACCCTCTTTACTTCTTCCCCAAATTGTTGCAATAGCCCCCTAATTTGTCTCCTTGTTTCAAGTGACTCCTCACTCCAAACTACCCTCCACTCAGCTGATAAAGTAATTATCTTAAAGTGCAACTCTGACCACATTACCTTCCTATTCAATAGATTCCACTGGCTTTCTAATATTTGTAGGATCAAATGTAAACTCTTCTGTTTGACATTTCAAGTCCTTCATGACTTGAATCCGTTCTACTATCTTTCCAGTCTTAGACTCTTCTCTTTGTACCTACAACTCAGCAACATTACCTTTGTTGGTGTTTCTTGCATGCAGCATGGCACCTTTTCACTGTATATATTCACTGGCTATCCCTCATGTCTGCAATGTCCTCCCTTTTCACTCTACCTCTTGACTTCCCTCAAGATTCGACTGAAATCTCACCTTGTACATATATTTTCTGTTTTCTATAACTGAACCAATGCCTCAAATTTGCCACTAGAAAGAGTTCTACCATCCCAGTTCTATTTCATGCCCTACTTATTAACTGCCCACCAGAAATAGCAGCACATTGTCACTGAAGATCTTGGGAAGAGTTAATCCTTTCAATAGAGTTAGCAAAATTTGTTATTATTTTTAGCAAATTGTAATAAGATGGTGATTTTATAGTATAATCAAATAAAGAACTATGTATCTGACTTATTGAAAGGTAAGGCTCTTTACAATCTGACCTCTGCCTCCATCACTCAGTTGAATTTGTTTTCTCCAAGTTCACTAGTGACCTCTTTATTGCTAAGTTGAATGGCTTTTGTCCCCTCAGTTTTTGACCTCTCTGCAGCATTTAACATTGTTGAACACTTCCTCCTCCTGGATAATCTTTCCTTCCTGAGTTTCCATAGCACCACTCTTTTGCAGCACTTTTCCTATCTATCTGACTGATCCTTTTCAGTGCCCTTCACGGGATCATTCTCTATGTCCTATCCTCATTTGGCTGGGTATTAATCTGGTGCTCCATCCTGGACCTTTTCCTTTTTTCTCTGTGCTCTCTCTTAGGGCTCTCATAAGCCGCAATAGATTTAATCACATTCTATTAACTATGATATCAGTAATCATTCTATGACTATCACTTTTTATGCTTATGACTTCCACATCTGCACATCTAGCCATCATCTCTCTCCTTTGCTCCGATCCTGTATCTTTAATTACCTTCTGGACATCTCCACTTGAATGTCCTATAAACACCTCAAACTTAAACATATCAAAACCAAACTCATTATTTTTCTTTTTAAACTACCCATCTACCTAAATTCCCTATTTCTTCTGGTCCTATAGGTTCATTTCCCATCTAGGAGTTACTCTTAACCATTAAAAATAATTTAAAAAAACCTTCCATCTTTCCCATTGGAAAGGAAAAAAATGAAAACCCTGGTAACAAATATGCATAGTCAAGCCAAACAAATTCACACTTTGCCATGTCTTTAAAAGATATGTCTCATTCTGCACCCTGAGTCCATAACCTTTCTGTTAAGCAGTAAGTATCATGCTTCATCAATGGTATCTGGGACTTTGGACACTGATCAGAGTTTCTTGGTTCAAATTTGTTTGTCTTTACAATGCTGTCATTACTGTATGTGTTATTCTCCTGCTTCTGTTCACTTCACTCTGCATCAGTTCATAGAAGTCTTTACAGATTGCTCTAATCATCCCCTTCATCATCTCTTGTTGTTGTCATTGTTCAATCATTCAGTCATGTCCAACTTTCTGTGACCCCATTTGAGGTTTCCTTGGCAAAGATACTATAGTAGTTTGCCATTTCCTTCATTAAGGCAAACAGAGGTTAAGTGACTTGCCTAGGGTCACATAGCAAATATGTGTCTGAGGCTGGATTTAAACTCAGCTCTTCCAGACTCCAGACCCAGGGCTCTATCCACTAGTGCTACTTAGTTGCTTCCATTTTGGAGTACAATAATGTCCCCTTACATCTATATGTGATGATTTGTTCAGTCATTCCTTCCTTAACTTGATGGGCACTCTCCTTGCTCACAGTTCTTTGCCACCACAAAAAGTTGCTATAAATATTTTTGTAAATAATGGTCCTTTTCTTATTTCTTTGACATTTTGGAATATAGGCCTTATAAAGTTATTGCTGGCTCAGAAGGTCATCTTGACTCTCTCATTTACTTCTCCCATTCAATTAGTTGACAAATCTTGTCAATTCCACTTCTTCAACTTCATGCCTCGATTACTTGCTACTTGTGTGACCTTGGCCAAGTCACTTAACTATCTCAGGTCTTACTTTCTCATAAAAAAAAATGGAATTGCACTATGTGACCTCTGAGGACCATTCTAATTATATATCTCTCATCCTGTGAGAGATTTATTTTATTCCTTTCTCTCTTTTTACACAACAACCTCCCTCATTTAGTCCCTCATCAACTTTTGCATTGATTATTGAAATAGACTCCTAATTGGTCTCCCTACATTTAGTCTCCCCTTTTCCAAGTCATTCTCCACATCCTACTATATTAAAATTTTGAATTCTTATCACCATTCAAGGTTCAGCTCAAGTGCCACCTCTTTCAAGAAGTCTTTTTCCCCCAGCAGTTAATGCCCCTCAACCTGAGAAGTTACTTTGTTTTCATTTTGTATATAGTCTATGTTTACTTATCTTTGAACCTATAAACCTTGAGAAGAATGTAATCTCCTTGAAGACAGGTACAGATATGTGACTATAATGTTGGGCTAGTCCACAGCATGAGGAAAGGCTTTATCTTACACTTGATTGTCCTTCCCCTACCCTATAAGGCAAAAGTTTACTCTAAGGCTTTGTCTTTATATACTGAGTACTGAGCAGTGTGTGAAATCATCATAGGCGCTTCATAAACACATTTTGGTGGATTGGGTACCACCTTAACTGCTTTGCAAGAACATATTCATTTGATGAAGGGAAGCTGGGTAATTATTAGAATTGTTCCTATTGTGGAACTTGTCCCCAGATGAATTCCTCTCTTAATCTTTTGCCCCATCTTTAAGATACTGACCTTGCCTTTATCTTTAAAGAATTTTATTATTCTCAAGGCCAGAAAGATCACTGTTTCCCTGAGGAACTGAAATCATCTGTTTATCTTCAAACCCCAGGTACAACCAGGGTGGGCTGTAATGTGATCATTTCTTTTAGTCCTCTCACATCCACCTTAGCCACAGTGTGTGGGAGGCCAATCTCCTGGTGGCTAAAAGACTCATTCATTTTTTTAAATGCTGATAGAGTCCTGTGGCTTTGATTAGCTACAAGTACTTATTAAGATGGTTTGTGTAGGTCTTTCAGAATAGTAGTTGAGTCAACAGACTTGACCCTGTGCTTTCAGTTTAGAATTTCCCTTCAAGGGTCAAAAGGTTACCATCCAACTCTTTATGGTAACAAAAGTCTATCTTTTCACTTTCTGGTAGACAAAACGAAGCCATTTTCATACCCAGAAAGTTAGCCATAAAGTGATCTCTTGTACATCAGCTTGTAACACTAAGAAAAGGAACCTTTCTTCAGTGAACCACAAAGCTTTATTGGAATCTCAGAGAATAATGCCACCATTTTTTTAATCTTCAGGAAACGTGAGGTCATTACTGCACTTTGGGTATCTGTTATCCCCACCTTCTTGGCCTCCACTTTCCTGATCAGATAGCATAGTTAATTCATTAAATCAATAAGAAAATTTAATTCCACTGTATTAACTGGAAAGGAAGTGTTCAATTTCACCAAATGTGTCAGACTACAAAATAAAACTTACATTATTAAGCATCATTGAAAAAAAATCAATCACAACATTCGAAGTGGTTTATTAAGTTAATTTCCCACTCAACCATTCAGCTTTAACAGAGGAGCAACAGATAATAACTGGTACTTACGTAGCGCTTTAAAAGTTTGCAAAGCATCTTATATACATTATATTCTTTGAGTTGCATAATAATCCTTCAAGGGAGGCACTGTAGGAATTATCATGCCCATTTTCCATATGGATAATTGAGTCTTGGAGAAATTAATTTATTTACCCAACATCACACTCCTTATAAGTGTTAGAGGAGATTTGAACATAAATTTTCCTAACTGTAAATTAAGCACTCCATTGTGTCACATGGTCTCTTTATCTATTTCTTTTATTATTTAATATATTTAGTTTTCAGCGTTGATTTTCACAGGAGTTTGAATTACAAATTTTCTCCCCATTTCTACCCTTCCCCCCACTCCAAGATGGCATATATTCTGGTTGTCTTGTTCCCCAGTCAGCCCTCCCTTCTGGCACTCCACTCTACTCCCATCCGCTTTTCCCTTTCTTTCTTGTACGGCAAGATAAATTTCTATGCCCCATTGCCTGTGTATCTTATTTTCTAGTTGCATGCAAAAACTTTTTTGTTTTTGAACATCTATTTTTTAAGACTTTGAGTTCCATATTCTCTCCCTTCTTCCCTTCCCACCCAACCTCCCTAAGAAGTCAAGCAATTCAACATGCGCCACATGCGTATCATTATGTATAACCCTTCCACAACATTCATGTTGTGAAAGACTAACTATATTTTGCTTCTTCCTAACCTATCCCCCTTTATTGAATTTTCTCCCTTGACCCTGTCCCTTTTTGAAAGTGTTTGTTTTGGATTACCTCCACTCCCATCTGTCCTTCCTTCTAACATCCCCTCTTTTTTATCTTCTTCCTCCTTCTTTCCTGTGGAGTAAGATACCCAATTGAGTATGTATGGTATTCCCTCTTCAGGTCAAATATGATGAGGGCAAGATTCACTCATTCCCCCTCACCTGCCTTCTCTTTTCTTCCTACAGAACTGCTTTTCTTGCCACTTTTATGTCAGATAATGTATCCCATTCTGCCTGTCCTTATCTCCCTCTCTCAATATATTCCTCTCTCATCCCTTATTCATCTTCAACTCACCCTGTGCCTGCTCTCTCTCTCTCTCCATATATACATATACATATATACAAACATACACACTCACATATAAATATATATACATAAACATATATTTGTATACATATATATGTATATATACATACATATACATATATATGTGTGTATATATATAGATATATATACATACACGCATATTTCCTTCAGCTACCCTAATACCAAGGTCTCATGAATCATACACATCATATTTCCATGTAGGAATGTAAACAAAACAGTTCAACTTTAGTAAGTCTCTTGCAATTTCTTTTTCTTGTTCTTTTTCTTGATTACCTTTTTTCTCTTGATTCTTGTGTTTGAAAGTCAAATTTTCTACTCAGCTCTGGTCTTTTCACTGAGAAAGCTTGCAAGTCCTCTATTTTATTGAAAATCCATATTTTGCTTTGGAGCATAATACTCAGTTTTGCTGGGTAGGTGATTCTTGGTTTTAATCCTAGCTCCATTGACCTCTGGAATATCGTATTCCAAGCACTTTGATCTCTTCATATAGAAGCTGCTAGATCTTGGGTTATTCTGATTGTGTTTCCACAATACTCAAATTGTTACTTTCTGGCTGCTT
>JAQQSZ010011834.1:0-12153 GCA_028646595.1 Phalanger gymnotis | reverse complement strand
TTTTTTATAGGTGTGGGTGTTATATTTTATCAAAAGATTTTTCTGCACCTATTGAGATAATCATATGGTTTTTGTTAGTTTTCTTGTTGATATGATCAATTATGCTGATAGTTTCCTAATATTGAATCAGTCTTGCATTCCTGGAATAAATCCTACCTGGTCATTGTATTATCCTCTTGATAAGTTACTGCATCTTTTTGCTAATATTTTATTTAAAATTTTTCTCTCAATATTCATTATGGAAATTGATCTATAATTTTCTTTCTCTATTTTGACTCTTCTTGGCTTAGGTATTAGTACCATATCTGTGTCAAAAAAAATTTGGTAGTACTCCTTTACCAATTTCCCCAAATAATCTATAAAGTATGGGAAGTAATTGTTCTTTAAATATTTGATAGAATTCACATGTAAAACCATCTGGCCCTGGAGGTTTTTTCCTAGGAAGTTCATTAATGGCTTATTCAATTTCTTTTTTCTGAGACAGGGTTATTTAGGTATTTTATTTCCTCTTCTGTTAACCTGGGTAATTTATATTTTGTAAATATTCATCCATTTACCTCCAGTTGTCACGTTTACGGGCATATAATTGGGCAAAATAATTCCTAATTATTGTTTTAATTTCCTCTTCATTAGAAGTGAATTCACCCTTTTCATTTTTGATACCAGTGATTTTCTTCTTTATTTTTTTTAAATCAAAATGAGCAAAGGTTTATCAATTTTATGTTTTATTTTTTTGTAAAATCAGCTCTTAGTTTTATTTATGAGTCCAATAGTTTTCTTGATTTCAATTTCATTAATCTCTCCTTTGGTTTTCAATATTTTTAATTTGATATTTAATTGAGGATTTTCTATTTGTTTTTTCTACCTTTTTCAGTTGCATGCCCAATTCACTGATTTCCTTTTCATCTATTTTATTCATGTAAGCATTCAGAGATATAAAACTTCCCCTAAGAACTGCTTTTGCTGCATCCCATAAGTTTCAGTATGTTGTCTCTTCATTGTCATTATCTTGAAGTTATTAATTGTTTCTATGATTTGTTCTTTGACGTACTCATTCTTTAGGATTAGATTATTTAGTTTCCAATAAATTTTTAGTTTATCTTTCCATGGTCCTTTATTACAAACAAGTTCAATTGCATCATTATCTGAAAAGGATGCTTTGACTACTTCTGCCTTTCTGCAGTAGATTGAGAGGTTTTTATGCCCTAGAAACACGGTCAGTTTTTGAGTATGTGCCATGTACCACTGAGAAAATATATTCCTTTTTATCCCCATTCATTTTTCTCGAGGTCTACCATATCTCCTTTTTCTAAAATTCTATTCACCTCTGTAAGTTCTTTCTTGTTTATTTTGAGGTTAGATGTATGAAGTTCAGAGAGGGGCAGGTTGAGGACCCCCACTAGTGTAGTTTCATTGTCTATTTCTTCCTGTAACTCCTTTAATTTCTCCTCTAAGAATTTATATGCTATACCAGTTGGTGCATATGTGTTAAGTAATGATATTGCTTCATTGTCTGTGGCACCTTTTAGTAGAATATAGTGTCCTTCCTTATCTCCTTTAATTAGATCTATCTTTGCTTTTGCTTTGTTTGAGAATAAGATTGCTACCCCTGCTTTTATTTTTACTTTAGCTGAAGCATAATATATTCTACTCCAGCCTTTTACCTTTACCCTGTGTGTCCCCCTGTTTCAAATGTGTTTCTCGTAAACAACATATTATAGGATTGTGATTTTTAATCCATTCTGCTATCCACCTCCATTTTATTTTGGGAGTTCATCCCATTTAGAAAGCAACCTAATCATATCATTACAATTATATACAAATCTCTGCATGTTGATGAAAAGAACAGCACAAGAGACTTGGCAATTTCTTTGCTAAATCTTCAACTTTCTCTGGATCTAAAATTCTTACTTACACTGTCAAAAACTTCATGACCTGTTCTTTTTTATGCTATACTGGCTTTTATTGATCACTGATTTGTTACTAAATGCTCCAAAGTCATTTGTTTAATAATATGTTCTAGAATTTTGCTAGGACTAGAAGCTATACTGATGAAGTACTACTACTCTCATTCCTTTTTTTCTCATTTACTCTGTCATATAGAGGCAAGGCGTCACTAAGGTTTTCAAGGTTCTGGTGTCAAGTATGTTTTGGGTTTTCAATCATGACCTACTCAGGGGGAGGGTAATGTAGAGAGTCTGATTGAGGATCAAAATGCAACATAGATTTCAGAAGACATGCTCAGGAAAGACAAATACCTCTCACAGGACAAAAAGACAATCTTTTTCTTGATTTTGATTTTCACTATAAATATGAACTGTGAAATCTAAGTCACTTCTTTGCCTTCTGGAATTTTGGTAAGAAGCTGTCAGAAAAGATGAGAAAAAAAGAGGGATTGAGGGAGAGAGATAGAGACACAGACATAGAAATGCGGACACAGAGACGGACCTAGAATATGGCAGGCAAGCATTTATAGTAATGTTGCTTTTTATTTTTTTAAACTGCCTTTTCTTCCTTTCATTGCAAATTGGAATCACAAAATATTGACTTGTTTCCTCACTGAGTAAACATTACCTGACTAGCCATTATGGGATCTTAGCTTTGATTCAAAGAGATATCTAGAAAGATTTAAAATAATTGTTAGTGTATTTCAAGGGAGACAAGCAGTATACACAAAGTGGACCCATGTCTTCAGTCTAAACTAGGTGTCCAAAACTAATATTATTCTTATCTACAGTAACTCAATTGGAAAACAAGGGAATCTTGTATACAGTTTTCTTGATTTTGTTGTTGTTGCTCAGTCATTTCAGTCCTGTCCAACTCTTCTTGACCCCTTTGGAATTTTCTTCTCAAGGATACTGGAATAGTTTGCCATTTCTTTATGCAGCTCATTTTACATTTACCTAAATTTTAGCAAAATATTTAATAATGAATCCCATGTTTTTCTTAAGAAAAATGATGATACATGGAATAACCAATAATGCAATTAAAACTGAGAGCAGTTTAAATGACCAAACTCAAAAACTAGTCATTAATGACTCCATTTCAACTTGGAAGGATGCATCTAATGAAGCAGCCCAGTGATCATTTTTTGATCCTGTGCTGTTGAATATTTTTATTGATGATTTGGATGATTTTATTGATGACAAATAGGCTTGACACTGAAATTCAGGTATCAAGGGCAATTCATTATTATCGAGGAATTCAAAGGAACTGGCAAATGTTCCTGGCCAGGAGCAGACTACACCTTTCTTTAGGAAGGGGGAGTGGAGTGCACAGGAGTGAGACCAACTTTATTCTGTTAGACTGACATAGATTGATGCACCATCAGCTCAGTACCTCCCTTCAGAGAATAGATTGGTCCACTCCCTTCTAGGTCACAATCTTTTGTATACGCTCCCAACATGCAACTCCTTGGCACGTTCCCCCCTCCTTAGCATATGTCTCATGTTCAAAAATGGTGGAAAACTCCTCCCTGCGAGTGTGTGAGGTAATATTCAGTTAGCCAATTAAGCATGCATGGTAGCTATTTGACCCAGTTTTCTCTTCAACCCTGACCATTATCTGGCCAGTTTAGACCAGTTTTGCCTATATCCTGAAACTGCGGTTTCTGCAAAATGACAAACTCTATTCTCATTGGCTGAGCGCTCTCATCCTGGTTCATTTTTACTCCTTCTTTGTTCAGGCTGACACTTCATTAATTCTTCTATGGAACCCAATTAACTCTTCTGTGGAAACCTTATTTTCCTTAACTTTTACCCATCTCTCACCCATATTTATAAAATTTTCAGGTGACACAAAACTTGGAGAGATATAGCTAATACATTGGGTGGTAGTATCCAAAAATGACAACAGGATAGAACACTAGAAGAATCTAATAAAACGCAATTAAATATGAATAAATTTCTCTAAGTTTAAAATTTTACTTCACATGTATGAGTTGGAGAAGCATGATTAGATGGCAATTTGAAAAAGAACTCAGTTTGACTATAAGTCACCAGAAAAATTAAAGCAATCTTGGTTTGTATTGAGAGAAATAATTGTTACATTAAAGAGGCAATAGCTGCATTTACTCTGCCCTAATCACTATATAGCTGTACTGTTCAGTTCAACTCAAATATTTGGTTATAGGAAAGACACTGATAAGCTAGGAAAAAGACCAGAGTAGGAGAACAAAAATAGTGGCGGCCTCTTAAATATATTCTTATGAAGATTATTTGAAAGAATTAGGGATATTTTGCATGGAGAAGACTGAGAGAGAAATGAAAGCTTTCTTCAGGTATTTGAAAGCCTGTTATTTGGGATATGATCAAATGTCTGTTTTTCCCTATAAGATAGAGTAATTAGTGAAAGCTGCTGTACAAAGTCAGCCTTTGAGACAGAGTCAGTCTGAGTGACACCCCATGTTTTAACCTGGCTCAACCTTTGGATATGGTTGCTTAGACAGCCTATAGGGAGGGCTTGGTCCCCTTAGGACTAATTCTATCTCCTGTAGACTGATCCTGTCACCTGTAGGTTAATCTTGTTTCCCAATGATATTGTAATGGGGAGGAGCTAAGGAGAAACTAATCTCACTCATTGAAACCCTCTACCAGTCAGGATTGTCTTTATCCTCATGTGTGAGATTGGCTCCAAGAAACCACATCATGCAGAGTGGCCACACCCCAGTAAAAACATTTCAGCAGAAAGGCTAAATCAGATTGAGGGTAACTGACAGGACTCAAACACCAAACTATTGGTGAGTTAGAAGAATGTCTACCCAAGCATGTGCAGAATTCCCCCAGTGGAACGGTCACACGAGAACGATTCGTTCCAAAGGCCTTGAAGGAAGCTAAAGCAGGCACTGTGGAGTGCTTAGAGCTTGGTCAGACATGGAAGATGGTGAGGTCATCCACTGCATCTAGGGCCATGTCCAGTCATTCTGACTTTTGTCCTGCCACTGGACTTTTATGACTCTGGAAGTGAGAGTGAGGCTAAATACTGTGCTACTCTGCCTCACTTAAATCCAATTCATGAGCAAGTCAAGACATTCGCCTGTGGTGTCATTTGTCCTTTAGGAAAATGAAAGACTGATGACAACAACATTCATATGTTAATTGTTCTACTCCTACCTAATAAAGGTAGCTCCATGTTGGAAGTAGGCAGCAGACCACGCTACAATTGCCTGAACGCTTGGAGTGCCAATAAACTCCTTTTGTCTTATTTCCTGAGTTTGCCTTTAATTGTCTAGGTTGAGTTCTGAACCTGGATTTTCTTTCAACACTACAACGAAGTATATTCAGTCTTGTTATTGAGGAGAAGAAGGAAAAACAAAACTCTTCCTAATTATTAAGGCAATACAAAAATAGAGCAGACTCTCTTGGAAGGAAAATGTGTTCACATTATTTTATATCTTTGAATAGTTCAATCCAATCCAAGTGCATTCTATGTGCCAGGCACTGTGCTAAGCACTGGGGATACAATTAATAAAAAGACAGACAATTCCTGACCTCAAGGAATTTAGTTTAATGAAAGGAGATAATCTAATTGAGGGAGACTGGGTGGCTCAGAGGATAGAGCATTAACCCTGGAATCAGGAGGACCTGAGTTCAAATCTAGCCTCAGACTCTTAACAATAACAACACCAACAGGAAAGGGAGATAACATACAACAGGAGGCAGGAAAGTAGGATGGAATGGGGGAGAAACCAAGGGTACCTGACCTTGTTCTGTGGAATTGAATGCATGCAGAGTAGCAGATACAGAGTGGAAGTGAACCAAAAATGCTAAGTTAGCAACACGGTGATGAAATTAGAGGAGGTGAACTATAATACTTGGGAATGGCATCTTATTGTGTGTCGTGGAAACCAGGAAGAGCAGGAGAATGGTGACTCTTTACCATTTAGGTGATAAAGGATATTCTTTTCTGTTTTTTGGTTTGTTATTTTTGTTATGATCCCTCCCAACTCTGGAATTTTGTGGTCCTACAATAAGTATATAGGTTAATATTACCTTCCTTGTAATGTTTTCTTGTCATAGTATAATTATGTACTTATATATAATTGCTTTATAAAATATTACTGTATTAATATAATATTACTTTATTACTAAATTATTTTATACTTATATATAAATACACATACATATGTGTGTGTGTGTGTGTGTGAAGTGAATGAATATATGCAATGGGATGAAATCTCAAGTGATGGCTGTATCAGAAGTCATCAGCCGCCATATATATATATATACACATACACACACACACATATATACATACACATATATGTACACATGTATATATACATATACATATATATGCACATATGTATATGTATATATGTACGTATACCTATGTGTATATGTGTGTATATGTACACACATATACATATATACATACACACACACACACACACACACACACACATATATATATGTATGTATATAGTGCAGTCGTATGTGCTATATGGAATAAAGCCCCAAAGTAGTCTTAGGCTGTGTAACAAGAGATATAGCGGGTCAAGACTACAGACTTGACAATTCTGCTTTACTCTGCTTTGGTCAGACCCATTTGGTGTGTGATGTTCCATTCTATACTTGTATATTTAATGAATATATGTATATATATATATGTATACACACACACTTATGTATAATTAATACACTTCCACCAGATCGCAGGATGAGTATCTCTGCTATATGCCTTTGTCTGACTTAGGGTTAGAAAATCCTTATACTACCTGTTTATACCCTGATAAGGATACTGTCACCTTAAAACTCATTTCAGGGGGCTATATCAGAGATAAATCAGAGGAGATATATGACTACCATGATTTCCCTTACTAAGTCTCCCATCCTATAGGTTAGAATGCAAATTAAAAGGAGTCTTAGACAAGAACAGAAAAAAATATGTAGAATGTTACAAAACCCCCATTTTGCACCACAGTTCCTTTGTTCTAGGTTCTAAATTCCACATGAAAGTTTGGTAAATAACAACCTCTATAGGTGATAGAAAAGACAAAAAGGGAGGAAGAGGGACAGTATTTGAGTAATTTTTCTTTTACTTTGCCTTTTGTCATTAACCCTTTTTACCTAGAAGACTATTCTTTTTGTTTTCCTTTGTCCAACATACATAAAACATTATTTATTTGTCATTGCTTTCCCTAATATTTCTGTTAAGGCTCAGACTTTTCCCATCACTGACTTTCTTCCACTGTCACCTGGTCTCTTTAGCTAATCTTTATTATCTCTCTATTATTCCTCTCCTATTACTTAAAAAAAAGACACCTGATACTTTCCTATCCTTAAATAATACACGTTAATCTATCCATTGCTCTTAGCTATTACCCTACATCACTTTTTTATCTTTCTCTTATATCTTACTTTGTATATATTTGTTTATGTATTTTCTCCTTGGGAACAGGGATTGCCTTTTGCCTCATTTTGAATCCCCAGGCTTATCACAGTGTCTGACACATAATAGGTACCTGTTCAAGGAGCTTGTTCTAAGTGCCTGTGGAAAACCTTTTTCAGGGCTGCTCATCCACCTTTGGTATACACCTATCATCAAGCTCTCACTTGCAGTTCCAGGAAGCTGCACTATGCACAGCAGCCAGACTCTGTGAAACTCTCTGGCTGATGGGTTAAAACTGCTAAACTAAATTGAAGGTAACAGGTCTCAAACTCATCAATAAGTTAGTGGGATGTTTATCTCAAGCATATGAAGACTTCCCCCTCCTCCCTCATATACCCCACCCCAGAATAGGTGGTGGATGAGAACAATTTTTTTTTCTTTCAGTGGCTATGAAGCTGTCTGAAACAGTCTCTATGAAATCAAGCTCTATGAGCTTGATTAGACATCAGAGATAGTGAGGTCATCCACTGCATCCCAGGCCATTATCAATCATCTTGATTTTTGTCTTTTCACTGGACTTTGATGACTCTGGAAGAGAAAATGGGTCTGGCTACTTTGCACAACTCTACCTCACTTAAATCCAATTCATGAGCAAGCCAAACATCACTTTTGTGATGTCATTAGTTCTTTTCACAAAGGAAGGACTAATAACAACTGATTGAGTGTCAGATAAACTCTTTTATAAATTCCTTTTTTTTACACTTCGTTCCTTCATTTCTTTTCCTTTGACTCCCTTCTGAACCCAATGAAGTCTAGCTTCCAAACTCATCATTCAACATATATTGCTCTCCATAAAGTTACCAGTGATCTCTTGTATACCTGCTTCAAACGTTTTCCATAAATAACAATAATCCTCATCCTTCTTGATGTCTCTCAAGTATTTGATTCTGTGACCACCTTTTCTTCTTATGTTCTCTCTTCTCTGTTTTTTGTTTTTTTTTTTTTACTGCCACTGTTTTCTTTTGGTACTCTTATCTGTCTGACTGATATTTTTTTTATTCTTTCTTAGTTGCTGGATCTTTATCCCTGTGATATTCACAAACTCTTGGTCTCCTGTAAGGATTAGTTTTAGTCCCACTTCAATTTTTTTAAACATATTTATTCACTTGGCAAAATTATCAGTCCTATGGATAAACTCCCAACTTACTTGCTTTAAATAAATGATTCACAGAAAAAAATAGTAATAAAATAGATAAACCTTTGGTTAATTTGATTTTTAAAAACAGAAGGAAGAAAACCAAATTATCAGCATCAAAAATGAAAAGGGTAAATTTACCACCAGTGAAGAGGAAATTAAAACAATAATTATGAACCATTTTGCCCAACTGTATGCCAATAAATTTGACAGTCTTAGTGAAATGGATGAATATTTGCAAAAATATAAATTGCTTAGATTAATAGAAGAAATATAATACTTAAATGACACTATTTCAAAAAAGAAATTTAATAAGCCATCAATGAATTACCAAGGAAAATATCTCTAGGTCTAGATATATTTACAAGCAAATTCCTTCAAATATTTAAAGTACAATCAATTCCAAGACTATATAATCTATTTGGGAAAATAGGCAAAGAAGGAGTCCTACCAAATTCTTTTTACGGTACAAATATGGTACTGATACCTAAACCAAGAGGAGTCAAAACAGAGAAGAAAATTATGGACCAGTTTCCCTAATGAATATAGATGCAAACAATTTAAATAAAATATTAGCCAAAAGATTGCAATAATACCCTATGACCAGATAGGATTTATACCAGGAATGTAGGGCTAGTTCAATATTAGGAAACCTATCTGCATAATTGATCATATCAACAACAAAACTATAAGAAATCATTTCAATACATACAGAAAAAAGCTTTTAACAAAATATAACATCCATCCTATTATAACACACTAGAGAGCATAGGAATAAATGGAGTCTTCATTAAAATGATAAATACCATCTACTTTAAGCCACTGCAAACATTATATGTAATGGGGATAAACTAGATGCATTTCCAGTAAGATCAGGGGTGAAACAAGGATGTCCATTATTATCACTGTTATTCAATATGGTACTAGAAACATTAGCTTTAGCCATAAAAGAAGAAAAAGAAATTGAAGGAATAAGAACAGGCAAAAAAGAAACAAAGCTCTCACTCTTTGCAGTTGATATATCCTTAGGGAATCCTAGAGAATTAAGTAAAAAAAAAACTACTTGAAATAATAGATAACTTTAGCAAAGTGGCAGGATATAAAATAAACCAAATAATCATCCACATTTCTATATATTACTAACAAATATGACCCAACAGCAAGAGATAGAAAGAGAAATTCCATTTAAAGTTATCATAGGGATTATAAAATATTTGGGAGTCTTATCTGCCAAAACAAACCCAGGAATTATATGAACAGAATTACAAAACACTATTCATACAAATAAAGTCAGATCTAAATAAGTGAAAAAAATCAATTGCTTAGGGTAGGCTGTGCTAATATAATACAATGAAAATTTTACCTAAATTAATTTACTTATTTAGTGCCATATCAATCAAACTCCAGAAAATATTTTGTAGAGCTAGAAAAAAATTTTAAAAAGTCATCTGGAAGAACAAAATGTCCAGAATATTAAGGGAATTAATGAAAAGAAATTCTAGGGAAGGTAGCCTACCCTTACTAGATCTTAAATTGTTTCAGAAAACAGAAATCCTCAAAACTACTTGCTACTAGCTAAGAAATAGAGTGGTGGATAAGTGGAATAGATTAGGTACACAAGAAACAGTATGTCAATGACTATAGTAATCTACTATTTGATAATACCAAAGACTCCAACTTCTAGATAAGAACTCACTATTAGAGAAAAACTGCTGGGGAAACTGGAAAATAGTATGGCAGAAACCAGGCATAGATCAACATCTTACACTGTATACCAAAATAAAGTCAAAATGGATACTCAATTTAGATATTAAGGTTGATACTGTAAGCATTTTGGGAGAGCAAGAAATAGTATACCTGTCAGATTTATGGAGAATGGAAGAATTTATGACCAAACAAGAAATAGAGAACTTTAATAAATGAAAAATGGATAATTTTGATTACATTAAGTTGAAAAGGTTTTTGCACAAACAAAGCCAGTGCAACCATGATTAGAAGGGAAGCAGAAAATGGAAAGAATTTTTACAACCAACATCTCTGATAAATGCCTCATTTCTAAAATATACAGAGAATTTCGTCAAATTCAGAATACAAGTCATTCCCCAATTGATAAATGGTCAAAGGATATGAACAGGCAGTTTTCAGAGAAAGAAATTAAAGCTGTCGAAATATGAAAAAATACTCTAAATTACTATTGATTAGAGAAATGCAAATCAAAACAACTCTTAGATGCCACATCACACCTATCAGATTGGCTAACATGATAAAACAGGAAGATGATGAATGCTGGAGAAGATGTGTGAAAACTGAAACACTAATTCATTGTTGGTAGAGTTGTGAACTGATCCAACCATTCTGGAGAGCAATTTGGAATTGTGCCCAGAAGGTCATAAAAATGGGTGTACCCTTTGCCCCAGCAATGCCACTTCTAGGTATGTATCCCAAAGAAATCATAAAAATGGGAAAAGGACCTACATGTACAAAAATATTTATAGCAGCTCTCGTGGTGGTGTCCAAGAACTGGAAACTGAGGTGCTGCCTATCATTTGGGCAATGGATGAACACGTTGTGGTACATGAAAGTAATAGAATGCTATTGTGCTATAAGCAATGATGAGCAAGCAGATCGCAGAAAACCTGGAAAGGCTTGAATGAACTGATGCTGAGTGAATTGAGCAGAGCCAGAAGAACATTGTACACAATAACGGCCACATTGTGCGACGACTAACTTTGATAGACTTATCTCTTCTTAGCAATACAAGGATCCATGACAACTCCAAAGGATTCATGATAGAAAATGCTGTCCACATCCAGAAAAACAGGTATGGAGTCTGAGTGCACATTGAAAGATATTATTTGCTCTTTCTTTTTTTCTTTTTTTGTTTCTTTCTTCTTTCTCCTGGTTCCTCCCAGTGGTTCTTCTTTACACTGTGACAAATGTGAAAATAGGTTCAATATGAATGTATATGTAGAGTCTTTATCAAGGTACACTCCATTTTGGGTGTGTAGGGAGGGAAGAGATGGGGAGAAAATTTGGAACTCAAAATCTTATTGAAGGGAATGTAGAAAACTAAAAATAATTAAAATTAAAACATAATGAAAATGAGAAAAGCTGAAAAAAATTAAATGATTCACAAATGGATATAAGCAGTGTTGGTCTCTTGAAATTTAGTTCTATATTATAAAATTCAGCACTGTGCCCCAGAAACCTCTTCATCTTGGAAAGTTATTTAAGCTCTGGAACTCATACTTCTGAAGTACTTCTGTACCTGCGACCCCTCTCTCTGATTAAATGGCTTCTTCTAGAACCTCTCTTTAAGGGAGGTACCCAGGTCAACCATGCTATCATTTCTCACAAACTATATGTAGTACTCTGGATGTCTCCATTGTGCCTCCCCCTACTTCCAGCTTCCTTTTATGTATTCTCTTACCCATTAGAATTAAGCTCTTTGAGGGCAGAGAATGTCTTTCTTTTTGCTTGTATTCATGTCTCCAGTGTTAGCATGAATCCTGGCACATAGTAAGTAGTTATTAAATGCTTTCTGATCAACTAATGAATTGCCTATTGGGTATTTAAAATTATATGTAGTAAAACTATATCAAACAACTTTTCCAAAACAGAACTCATTG
>JAQQSZ010011833.1:0-12153 GCA_028646595.1 Phalanger gymnotis | reverse complement strand
CTCTGAAAATCAATGCTGAAAACCAGACATGCTAAAAATAAATTAAAATTAAAAAAAAGGAAAAAAAAATTCTCCCTGACTTTCAGAGTGAATATTCATTCTTTTCCCTAAAAAACTTGAATCTTGGCATGTGTATGTGTGTGCGTGTGTACAGATACAGAGAGAGAGAGAGAGAGATTCAAAGTATATTTGTAAATTCAGGTGAAAACTATGCTTTTAGAAAGCAAAATTTCTTCAAATGCATACACACATACACAAAAATTACATAGATATGCATACTGTGATTGGACAACTCAGATATTCAATTTGATTTCTATGGAGATGTGGAGAGCAGTGTCAATGTTATTTTAGAAAACAATGTTAAGAGTTACAAGGCAGATCTATTACACAAGGTTTTAATAGGAAGGCCCAGTGTAAATTTCTTAAAGGACAAAAGGTAAAACTATACATACATAAATATTAAAAAATAAAAAAGGTCCATACATCTGGAGACTCTGGGTCAGCTCTAGGACTAAAGATATCCTGGATGGTCTTTTGGGTTCCTAGGAAACTTTTTTTTTCTTTTTTTCCTTCTCCATGATCCAGTAGGTAAATAGTGGGGATTAGATTTACGTTAACGACATAAACATGTCATAACACTGAACATTTAAGTTATTGCTTGAATAATGTATGCTAAAACTATGAGTTCTGTTGGGATCTTCTCCATGTTCTTATTATTTATTTACTTTTGACAAGACTGTGGATTTCACTGGTATCCAGAACTCGCTGTGCCATTGAAAATTGGTAGGTAATTGCTTTGCAAGTTATAATCTTAGAGTGTTGCCTGGGAGCACTTTGTCTATGGTCACAAAACGATCATATGTCAGGAACAAGGCTGGAAACCTGGTCTCTCCGACAATAAGTCCAACTGTGTAAACCAGTAGTGCAAATGAGTCTCCATTATCATCATAAGGTAGATAATTCACAGCATCCATGCACCAGACGGGTACAGGAACCAGTTTTTTCAGTGGAACGTCTGTTTTCTATTTTTCAATACACTGTTTTTTGGGCAACTAAATTAGGTGGTATAGAGGACAGATCACCAGGCCTGGAGTCAGGAAGACCTGAGTTGAAATCTAAACTCAGACACTTACTAGCTGTGTGACCCCAGGCAAAACATTGAACCCTATTTGCCTCAGTTTCCTCATCTATAAAATGAGCTGGAACCACTCCAGTGTCTTTGCCAAGAAATCCCCAAGTGGAGTCAGAAAGAGTTGGACATGACTGAAAATGACTCAATCACAACAACAACAACATTTATTCAGTTTTGACCCCATTTGGGGTTTTCTTGGCAAAAATATTGAAGTGGTTTGCCATTTCCTTCCCCAGCTCACTTTACAGATGAGGCACCTGAGATAAACAGGGTTAATGGCTTGCCCACACTGACACAAGGAGTATGTGTCCAATAGCAGATTTAAACTCAGGAAGATGAGTCTTACTGACTTGACTTCAGACCCAGCACTCTGTCCACTGTACCACCTAGCTGCCTCAAGAATTAACATATAAGTATGTATACGACTAGAAAGGAGGACTGGGTCACACACCAAGAATCAGAAACAGTACCTGGCCTGTTCATATGGAACATAGGTATTTCCTGAGATACTAAAAGAATAATAGCAAGCTCTTCAGTTCGTTGGATCAGTTTCCTATGAAGGATAAGTAAGAGTTTCATAAGATGAGAAGGTGTGGTAGGATTCATTTATACATAGAGGAAATATCCACATTGTGAAATTATGGACTGTCGAAATCACAAAGTTCTCTGGTCACTACAAAATGAGACCTGGTGAGAAATCAAGGGAAGAATTTCTCATCTATTGCAGCAGACATAGTTCTAAAGCTTCTGGAACAGATATGTAATGGGGTGAGTTAGAGCCGACCCCTGCCCTCACTGGACCTCCGCGCCCAGGGCCTGCTGAGGTAAACTCAGGGCTCTGAGGTAAGGGTGGGACAAGAT
Source organism: Phalanger gymnotis (assembly GCA_028646595.1). Classification (NCBI taxonomy): domain Eukaryota; kingdom Metazoa; phylum Chordata; class Mammalia; order Diprotodontia; family Phalangeridae; genus Phalanger; species Phalanger gymnotis. The sequence goes on along the minus strand of JAQQSZ010011833.1, from coordinate 10,160 downwards.
GGAGTCAGGAGGAAGGGTCTCGCCCTTGTTGGCAACGTGGTGCCGGGTTCTTTTCCAGATTTACCTGTGCACAGGTGAATTATGGGGAGAGCGCGGGAAGGAAAGGGGAGGAGAGTAGGAGGAGAGTAGGAGGGACCAAGGCAGCCTTATTGCTACGTAATCAAAGCTATAAAAGTCTGGTTACTAACCTGAATAAATGGAGCTACTCACCATCTTATACCTCCCGCTTCGTTCATTGCCCGCAAGATCAGGCCTTTGCTGGACAAAGGCCTGGGAGTTTGGGTTAACAGGGTACCCCAACACAGATACACCCCCAAAATAGGAAAGCACCTAAAGATTTTCACTGATCATTGCCCACAATGCTGGACCCTGATAAAGCAAGATGCCTCATGTACATTATGGAGAAACCAGGTAGATTCCATTTCCCATTCCTGACATCATATGTAGCATGGATTAAGTTATTCAGTTAACAAAGAGCTGGAAGTAATAGCTAATTTTGCTCCTTTTTGGCGCTATGGGAAAAGGTTACGAAATCTGTTCAAGGAGACAACTTTCTCCAAACAGGTGTAGTTTAAAATTTCTTATATGCGCTTGCACTTGGGTTCCTCCATGCATAACTTGAATAGTAGCTCTCTCAGTCGTTATAGTCTACAGACACATCACATCCAGCCTGAGAAAGTTGTTATTCTCTCCAGTCATTGAAAAGCTCATATAGCGTCAATGAATTATTTTGTTTGGTCTTCGTCAGAGCTGTGCAGAAGGTGAGATAAATGTGGATTTCAGCAACTGACTGAGTTCCTTGGTGTTGAGGATGTGAGTACCACATGCTATTGCCCAGAGAAAGGAAGGAGACTAAGAAATACTGCCCCCTACCTCCCCCACTCCCTGCCATTAGCTCATCATCTCAACATTTTTATGTTCCATTCTCACTTTGATTCCCTTTCTCTCCAGCCCCCACCTCCCAACACATACATATAGTGGACAAAATTTAAACTTGGGGTTGGCAATTGTATGTTCTGAAGTTACCAATGTGAAAGCATTAGTTAAGGAAAAAAGAGATCATTACCAAGTCTCTTAGTTTAGATTGGGGGAGAGGAAGTAATTTGATGACTCAGGTCAGGTTTAACATTGATTTAGGATTAGAATTTAGAATTTATAATAAGTTTTTGGGGCATAGATTAATATGTTGTTATATTTGGATTTAGATTGAATCTTGTGATTAGAATTAGGGTGAATTCAACACTTACAATATACAGAAAGCCTTCCTTTTCTCTATTTCTTTTTTTCAGGTAGAGGGATGGATTACTTCAGATCTCTAGATGTTAGGTTCTTGGAACTTCTTTCTTCTAAGAGTTGAAGAACTCTAAATTTTTCTTATTTGAATGATATTAGATTTGGATAGGAGGAGAATATAGAGTTAGTACTAAGTCTGGATTAAGTTATCCAGTTAACTCTGGAACTAGAATTGTAGTGGGAGGTAATATTAGGTCAGAAAGGCTCACAGATAAATAAAAGGAAAAAAATTCAAAATTGGACTTTGTTCTGGGAGTAAGTCTGGTTTTGGAACTGAAATGAAAGTTGCAGAAGCAAGAGTTAGGATTAGAATATAGGCTCTCAGTGGGCATAGGCATCATAGGAAGGTCAAGATCAAGGTGTGCAGAGTCACTGAGAACATCTTTAACTGAGATAAACTTGAATTATTCTATGACTGTAGTTTTTGTTGAGGGTCTGAAAGAATCAAAGTTGCAGCCACCAAAAACCAGACATTGAACTGGGCAGGATCAAATGATGTCAGAAGCTGTATTGCTAACTGGTAGGGATAAACTCAGCCCCTGGACTGAGATGGGGTTGGAGTTAATTCAGAGACTAGATATATTCCCCAGCCTTGATATTTGCATTTTTACTTGAAAAGGTCAACCATGAAGCTTTTCTACCATCCTACAGTATCACTAATGACCCTCAAATACATATTCCCATCTCATAATCCTCCATGCCACCACCTCTCCCATCCTTTCCCTTGTGGAGCATTAGGTCAGTCCTGTAATGGTGAGAAAGATAGAGTTGCTTTTTCCCAAATACCTCCCAATGTACCTACACACACACACACACACACACACACACACACACACACACACACCTGAAACAGGTAATATTTTTTCTTTGTTCCTTTTTGCTTACCCTCTTATTTCCTTTCTACCTTCAATGGTCTTCAAGCCTTCTACTGCAAACTGAAGGTGGCATTATTTAATCAAGTTAAACGTAGTAGAGTTAAAATGCTTTATCTTCTCTTTCCAAGCAATGTAGAAATAGGCTCAGAGCCAAGAAGAGCTAAGTTCAAGCCCACCTCTGAAATATACCGTGTGACCTTAGGCAAGTCACCTCAGGTCTCAATGCTCTAAGCAATTATCTAAGACTATAAATTGCAGAGAACCTGTATTTCTGGAAGGAGTTTCTTCATCCAGTAGTTATCTATAGCAAGGAAAGACCAAATCCATACCCTAGGGATGCTTAACCAGATGTGAGCTCATAGTATTTGGCGTAGCTGGTATTATATTGTCAGGGAGTTAAAAGGGAGCAGTGCAGAAGGGCTGGAGAAGAAAAAGCCTGAAAGCTTGGTTGGAGATATGGGCATGGGGAAGGAAGTGGACTTATCTGAAGGATTACCAATTGCCTCTGGATGTGTAATATATCTAAAGACCCTGCTCTAAGTCTAGATCCACCTTGGAAAAGTCATTTACTTCTCTAAACTACTCTTTCCTGGTGGGGCCAGATAAACTTTAAAATCCTTTTGAATTCTAAGTTCTAGGATTCTAGAATGAGTCTATAACAACTTAACTCAGACTTCTCAATTTACTGATATTCTGTTTCCATTGAATAAGGATTCAGGGTTTCATCTAGTGTTCAATAGGAAAATTACAGTTAGAAGTTGTTACTATGAATCAAAACACATTAAACTATGTTTTGCTTCAAAACTGAGTAGGCTTCGGTTCGTGCAAATATTTCATTGATGAATTATGCTTTCTAAATATTGTCTGAAGTTTAATATGCTATACTTTGTTTTAATTGTAGCAATCCAATTAATTGTAACAATATTCCTTTCTGACATCTTTATCATTTGCCCCTTCTCTTCTCTGACATTTGCCTCTTCTCCCTCCTCACCTCAGGCCTGCACTATTATGATCACCTTCTGGTTGTTCTCCATGCCTTATCTTTGCCCACTCCAGTCCATTCTTCACTCCACCACCAAAGTGATCTTGCTAAATATAAATCTGACTGTGTCACTGTCACCCCTTTATGTAAACTCCAGTGGTTCTCTGTTACTTCCAGAATCAAATATAAAGTCCTCTGAAATTTTATTTACATAAGGCCCAAGTATTCCTTGGGCATGGGGGTTCCAGGGAGATTTGAATGTAGACTCTCGAAACAAGGAGGACATCATTTGTTTAAAAAAAAAGATGAAACAATGTTGTAAAATATTAATGAAGTGGAAAGAACAAAGCTGAGGCCAGGGAGAGGAGATTGCAGTTATTTAACATTGGTGTGGTAGAATGGATTTGAAGTCAGAAGGTTTATATGGAGCTCTCTCATTTATTTCCTTTTGGAACTCCTATGCCAAGCCCAATGGTATGAGAATCTCTCCTTATAGGTGGAGATAAAGGCCCTGCCCTGCATGAAATGTGGGAAGAGTTTAGGAAAGGATAGAGCTTCAGCTGTCAGCCAGCCCCACTTTGGGACTCTCCAAGCAAAAGCCCCTTTGAGTCCTTTTTGGGACTCTCCAAGTGGGAATCTCCTTTTGGGTCCTTTTAGGAGCTTTCTAAGCAAGAGTCTTTTTTGAGTACCTATTTGAGAACTCCTCAAGAAAGAGTCCTTTTTGGGCCTTATGGACACTATTTAAAGAAACCAGGTGGATTGTACTTCCAACCTCTGACATTCTGTGGAGCAAAGAACTAAAAGCACTGATTTTATTCCTTTTTTCTTCTTTTTTTTTGGACAGATGGACCATCATCATGCAGGGTTACAAAATCTATACAAGGAGATAACCTTCTCTGAACTGGCAACTTGAAATAAGGTTGGCCTCTTCCATCTTTTCTCTTGAAGCTAGAAGCCCGAGCACCTGAAGCATTTCAACTCTTGAAGAGTTTCTCTTGAAGAGTTCCCAAAGGGAGACTCCAAAGGGACTCTAGCTTGGAGAGGGACTGGCTGAGAATTGAGGCTCTAGCCTCTCACTCATTCCTCCTGCCTCTTGTGCAATGTAGGGCCTTCATCTCCACCATCAAGGAGAGAGTCCCATAACACCATTGGGGCAGGGGTCACACTTTGTTATATCATACTAATCCTTGAAGTTTTCTGGTTCTCAGTTTCTTCTTGTGCAAAATGCAGAAATTAGATTACATGTTCTCTAAGGCCATTTCCAGTTTTAAATCCCACAAAACTAGAAATGGTATGGGTCCAGACTAAGGTAAGATCTGTCAAAGTGGAGAGAAAGGAATGAATTTGTGAGGTTATGCCCGGCAAAGGAACATGTATGAGCTGAGCTACAAACTCAGTGTATGAAGCAAAGGATAGTAGTCAAAGGTGACTTCCCATCACAGGAGGCATTCGGTAGCAATGCAATAACCACTGCTCAGGAATGTTCTAGAGGGCATTCATTCATTGGGAAAGGAAGCTGTGTAAGGTGACTTCCAGTCCCTTAGAGCTTCAAGTTTCTATGACTCAGCTCTTCTATATGAAGAGCTGCTAAATTTGCATCATCATTCTACTATGTTGGAGAAGTTAGACATGAAACAGTTTGGAAATGACACATAAAGCATTTTTTCTAACTTGAATATACAAAGTTATTTCATAGTGTATTTGATAGTGGAGGCAGGAGAACTATAGCAGAGTAGAGGGAAAACTAAGCCAATACTGAGCACATGGCCTATTTTTATTTTTATACTTTCTCCCCAACCATTTTACCCTTCCTTGAACTTAGATTTTACTCTGTTTTGGAAAGCCTAAGCTTTGCTAATTTGCTGTGTGATTTTTTTTTCTTTACTAAGTCTTTTCAACATTTTGGGCTTCCTTTTCCTTTTCTATAAAGTGAGTAGTTTGGCCTAGTTATCTCTAAGGTCTTTTTTCACTGTAATGAAGTATCATTATGTGATTATATGTACTTTATTAGTTAATTATTAGATTATGTGTACTTAATTAGTTAATTAGCAAGTTACTTAATTAGCTCTCATTTTACAAATGAAGAAACTGAAGTAAAAAGATGATTCTTCCAAAAAGCACGTTAATATTAAGGGAATGCCTAGATCCAATGACTATTTTCTACCCTGTTGTTTCTATTAGTAGGTAATAGTGAAATAGGACTTTGAGGTATACAAAGCTCTTTTACATGAATAATCATTTTTGAGGTAACTACTATAAGTATTAGTATCTATTTTTGGCACTTGAAGAAATTGAGGCTAATTTGATGGGACCATGCAGTAAATAAGAATCAGAGATGGGCACTGAAGCCAGATCCACCTGAACCCACTTCCATCATTCTAATGATCACACCACACTGTGGCTCACGAGATCAGTTCTTACTACAAAACTTGATCATTTTTACCTATCTGTAAAAGTGAAAAGCCGACAATTCAAACAGTACAGGAAAGATGTTTGTGTATAAAAGGAGAAATGTGTAATATCTTGCATTGGATATTTTATTGACTATTTCTTCCTGAATTGAAAGCAAGGGGACATAAAGAACTTAGTCTGAGAAACAATTCTGCTGCTATTTGGCAAATGGAAAAATCAGTGTACTGTGTAGGTATGAATGTGGGCTGCATCTACCACCACTATCCCCAAACCCCCATATCTATATGTAATTTGCATGAATTTTATCTAGAAACAAGCTCTTAGTGGGAATATTAGGAAGAAGAAAAAGATAAGAAAATTGACAAAAGAAAGGGATTACAAAAATGAATAAAATATTTTAGCTTAACAGAAAAGAATATATCAAAATCTTTCTGAATAAACATATTTGCTGTTATAATTCTACTTATGTATATGTTCTTCTCCTTTCAAAGAGATCTCATTTTCAGCATACATACCTTTATCTGGATCAAAATCTGGGGCAAAGTAAAAGCAACCACCAAGAATTATAATTGAAGTCAGCCTACCCAGCTGTTACCTTGCATTCCAGTTTAGGGATAAAAAGAAAATTATATATTTTGTAAGCAGGTTTTTATTTTTAGATGCATTACACTAATTTTTATTAAAAAAATATGGCACAAACATGAAATAGTGGACATTTGCAGAGCCAAAAGATTTCCAGCAATTTTACAAAGTGATCATTGTTCTCTTCAGCCATCACCCTAATCTTTTCTTTTATAGTCGAATGGGAATTTAGTTTCAAGCTGCAAGACAAGAAGTCATTCCATCTGAAGTGGGGGTGGGGAATAAGTTAGGAGAGCTAGAGCTGCTTTCCTCAGTTTGCAGCTGAAGAAATTAAAACAGAGAAAGGATTTATTGGAGAACACAAAGATTTGGGTCAGGGTAGAGGTTGGCATACCCAGTTGAACTTCTACTGCCTCCCAGACAATTGCTCCTTCTGAACCTGTCCAAGGTTAGTAGCTTCCAAATTAATGAGCTAATTAAAATTTTCCTTTTTGGAGACATTATTCTTGAGTGGTAATTTTATTACTTGCCCAGCAGCCATCATCATGAAAAAAAAAAAACAAGGGAGAGGAACTTCAGGTCTAAAACTCAGTGTGATTAAGGGTTTAATAGCTTGATTGACTACATTGGTGGTAACATGAGGGAAAAAATTACAAATATTTCAACAAACCCAGTGAGAATGATTTTTATTTTGACAAAAATTTGAAGTAATTATTTTTTTCTTTTACCAAACAAAGGTTAGAGAAATCTTTTCTCCTTACCACACTTTCCAACTCCCACTTTTCATCACCTTCCCCGCACCCCCACCCTGTGGACCTACTTCCAAATTGTTATGTGGTTGGAGTCACTACAGTTTTGCTCACAGCAGGAAGGCTTACCTAAGCTGTCATGAACCGGATGTTTCATCAAGGAGGTCATTAGCTCAGGTCTATGGTACATGAAGGGATTTGCAGCCTTAAACATTAGGCAGCAGATGCAATAACTAATAAGATTACCTTCCAGTTTATCAGCCTCCTCTTAAGGTAGCATTTCAGACTTAAAAATGAATAGGTCATCTTATAAGAAAGGAGGAGAAAAAGAATCCAACAGAATTTACCCATTTATAAAAAGTTAAGCAGAATGGCCCAGTTGATACAAGGCAGGAAGCCTGGGGAAGACATTTTCTCTCTGACACATCCTGGTTATAGGCTCATTGGTGAGTGAATTAATTTCTTGGAGCCACCAGCAAATGTCTGTGATTACAATTGATGAATGAATTGCCCCTCTGCATTAATGTTTACACGCTGGGACAGTTTTATGCTACAAAAATCATATACTAGACCAAAAATCTAATTTAAAATATTAAAATTTTAAATAATAATAATATTAAAATATTATTAAACTATTAAATTATAATATTAAAATTAATATTAAAATGTAAAGCTGTAAGGGAAGTGGGATATCATTTCATCAAATCCCATCATTTTACTGACTAGAAAACTGAAGCCTATTGGGATTAAGTGACTTGCCCTAGATCACACAGCTAGCTGGAGACCAATTGTTTCTGTAACAAGAAGCAGTAGTAACAATCACATGGATATAGTGCATCAAGGCTTACAAAGTATATTTTTCATATAACACCTCATTTAATCCTGATGACAACCATAGAAGTTAGGTGTTGTTACTATTCTCATTTTATAAACAATCTTCGAAGTTAGATGCTATCATTATCCCCATTTATTATCCTCAGCAAAATGAGGCTGAAATAAGTATTACATGCTGCATTCAAGCTGACTCCCCAATGTAGCACATCTGTCCATTATGCCACACTGCCTCTACTAACCAAGATTTTCTAACTTTCAAATACTCCTGCTGATGATTGTAGGATGACTAGAAGAATCACTCCAGTAGCCTTCTGCTTATCTTTTTAGAAAAAATAAAGCCTGAATGAACATGCCACAGTACTTCTTGTTCTCTAGAAAGCATACGCAGTAGCTGAGGTATGTCATTAGTACATAGCCCATTGCCCAAGATCACACAGGTAATAAAGGCCAAAGGTAATACTCAAATCTCCATATCATGGTTCCTCATCCAATTCGATTTCCATTAAACCGTAATGGATGTGCTTCTATCAAGCATATGATATTAAGCGCTGATCTTGCCTACTCAAAGTAGCCAAGCTATAGGTATTGCTTCTTTCCAATCTGTGGCTAATTTAAGCTTTTTTGGTGATACTGACTTAAGTGTCAGGAGATCTAGGGTATGGGCCCTGTTGTTCCATCAGTTTGATGGGTGTGCCATTTTGGGGGAACAGGGGGATAGCAGAAAGAGCAATGGATTCAAAGTCATAGTACCTGTTTTCAGCACACATTCCCACTATTTACTATCTAGACTACCTTGGACAATGAAGACATTTCAACTCTTGAAGCGTCCATTTCCCTGCTTATAAAATCAGAGACTCAATGAGAGGCCTTCCAAGATCCCTTCTGGATCTCCCAACAAATAGAACAGTGAACACAGAGTCAGGAATACCAGAGTTCCTATCTGCCCTTAGACACTTACTAGCTGTGTGATCCTGGAAAAGTCACTGAACCTCTGTTTGCCTCAGTTTCCTCATTGGTAAAATAACAGTAGTAGTAATAATGGCAACAAGGACAACACTTACTTCACAGGGTTGTCACAAGGATCAAATGAAATAATAATTGTAAAGCACTTAGCCCAGGACTACCATATAGTAAATGCTCTGTAGATGTTAATTATTGTTGTTATTAATCTGAAAATTTAAATTAATGATTTCTTTTGAAGACAGTTTTCAGGAAAAACTCAATTAAAAGAAATGAGATTCATAGTCTCAGACATATGAACACATACAAGCATACAAATAATTTAGAGATTCAGAGATCAAAACAAAACCAGGGGTGCAGAATTTAGAGCCAGACCTTAGCAGTCAACTAGTCCAACTCCCTACTTTTTTTAAATGAGGAAACTGAGGCCCAGAGAAGTGAAATGATTTCCCTGATTGGATCTAAGCATTAAATAGCAGAATTATGCTTCAAATCCCAATCTCGTGATGTCAAATCCAATGCTTTCCCTTCCCCCCAGTATACCAAACAATACAAAAAATTAAGAAAAACTCTAATAATTTGTCTCTCGGGCTCAAAGAAATTGAAGGGATAAGTCCATGGAACCTAATTTTTCTTCAGCTGCTAATAGGTGTGTCAAAAGACACCATTTAGGTAGAGCCAAAATGATGGCGTATAGGCAGCAACCTACCTGAACTCTCTGAAAATTGTCCTCCAAACAACTTTAAAATCAAGTAAAATTTTAGAGCAGCAGAGCCAATAAAATGTCAGAGTGGGACATTTCTCTAGCTTAAGACAACTTATGAGGTTGGCAAGTGAAACCTGTGACTTCATGATGGGTGTAGAGAAATCTGTGACTTCCAGAATGCAGTGAGACAATAACAGTGGTGGACCTTGGAGACAGCAGCAATACTGACAACAGGAGCAGCAGCAGCAGCAGCAGCAGTAGATTTAAGAGCTCTCAGTTTAGAGATGGCAAGGGGATAAGACAACTGGTCAGAAAAAAGATTATGGAGTACAACTTGTGGCACCAGATACAGCTGGCACTGATTGGCAACTCTATTGCAATACAAAGTTCTGGATCACAGTTCCAGAGCAGAGAGGAGCACTTGTGATCAGTCACAAGGGAGCAGGAGCCCTGTTCACAGTTCCATGGGCAAGAGGAGTACAAGAGCTTATAGCTCCAAGGGGCTCATCCTGGATAACTCCAGAGCACAGACCAGGAGAGCAATGACCACACCTCTCCTCAGGTCACACTTTGTTAGAAGCACTAAAATTGTGCAGACCTCCAGAGGTAGCTTTGAAAACAGTAATGGGAAAAACCCTGAACCTTAAAATTTGACCATAAAAATTTACTACAGTGAAAGGAATGAAAAAATGGAGGACAATGTGAAATATCTCATTGGAAAAACCACTGACCTGGAAAATAGATCCAGGAGAGAGAATTTAAAAATT
>JAQQSZ010011832.1:0-12154 GCA_028646595.1 Phalanger gymnotis | reverse complement strand
GAGGTCAATGGAGCTAGGATTAAAACCAAGAATCACCTACCCAGCAAAACTGAGTATCATGCTCCAAGGCAAAATATGGATTTTCAATAAAATAGAGGACTTTTAAGCTTTCTCAGTGAAAAGACCAGAGCTGAATAGAAAATTTGACTTTCAAACACAAGAATCAAGAGAAGCATGAAAAGGTAATCAAGAAAAAGAACAAGAAAAAGAAATTGCAAGGGAGTTACTAAAGTTGAACTGTTTTGTTTACATTCCTACAGGGAAAGATGATGTGTATGATTCATGAGATCTCAGTATTAGGGTAGCCGAAGGAAATATGCATGTATATATGTGTATGTGTGTATATATATATATACATATATATACATATCATATGTATATATGTTTATGTATATGGACATGTATGTGTATGTATGTATGTATATATATATATATATATATATATATATATATACAGAGAGAGAAAGAGAGAGAGAGAGGAGAGAGAGAGAGGGAAGGAGAGTGGGCATAGGATGAGCTGAAGATGAATAAGGGATGAGAGATGAATATATTGAGAGAGGGAGATAGGAAGAGATAGAATGGGGTACATTATCTCGCATAAAAGTGGCAAGAAAAAAGCAGTTCTGTAGGAAGAGAAGAGAAGGCAGGTGAGGGGGAATGAGTGAATCTTGCCCTCCTCAGATTTGACCTGAAGAGGGAATACCATACATACTCAGTTGGGTATCTTATGCCACAGGAAAGAAGGAGGAAGAAGATAAAAAAGGGGGGATAACAGAAGAGAGGGCAGATGGGGATGAAGGTAATCAAAAACAAACACTTTTGAAAAGGCACCGGGTTAAGGGAGAAAGTTCAATAAAGGGGGATTGGTTAGGAAGAAGCAAAATATAGTTAGTCTCTCAAAACATGAGTATTGTGGAAGGGTTATACATAATGATTCGCATGTGGCCTATGTTGAATTGGGAGGGTGGATGGGAAGGGAAGAGGGGAGAGAATTTGGAACTCAAGGTTTTAAGAAATAGATGTTCAAAAGTAAAAAAGTTTTTTCTTTTTTCATGCAACTAGAAAATAAGATGCACAGGCAATGGGGCGTAGAGATTTATCTTGCCCTACAAGAAAGGGAGGGAAAGGGGGAGGGGAGGGGAGTGGGGTGATGGAGGGGAGGGCTGACTGGGGAACAGGGCAACCAGAGTGTATGCCATCTTGGAGTGGGGGCGTGGAAATGGGGAGAAAATTTGTAATTCAAACTCCTGTGAAAATCAATGCTGAAACCTAAACATATCAAAAAAATAATGAAACAAAATTAAAAACACTAGGAAAAAAAAGGAAAAGGGCCACCAATTTTGGAATCAGTGAGTATGGGTTCAAATTCTACCTTCAATAGTTCCTATCTTTGTGATGTTGGCTAAGTCATTTAGCATCCCTGAATCTCCTTTTGCCTCATCTGTGAATGAGAAACCTGCACTAAATAACCTCTGATGTCCCTAACAGCTTGAGATTTATGTGCCTGTGACTAGAACCCTGTCCTAAAGTCAGCAAGATCCTAGGAATGCTGTTTAGAAGAATGAAAACTGCTTGAGGGAATGGTCTATTTTTCACTTTTGTCTATATATCTCCAATATCTAGTACAATCCCTTGTTCCTGGGCTTAATCTGTGCACCTCCCATGAATGAATGAAGCTTGTCCAGTTGGCCCCTGGGGGCACTGATTCAAGAAGCAGCCTTAGTTACTCATTAGATAAAATGAGGCATTAATATATCTCAGGGAGTCCCACACTGAATAACAGGCTTAGATCTAGGTTTCTTGCCCAGCGATATCACAAGTAAATCTGAGAATCTTTGCTTTATCACAACTGTAATCTCTCTCTGACCCTTTCCTCCTTCTTACTAGATATTTGAACTCTGGCCCTAAATCAGTCTAAACATCTGTTATGATTTTGTTAGATTTTATCTTTAGAAAGATTCATATTTATATTGGATCTCCTGTTTCTAGGGCAAACTGAAAAAATTGTCTCTGGCTGGGTAGGCTGGTAGTACAATATTTGTTGTTTTTTTTTCTGTGTATTAAACCACACTCTTTTCCTGAACTTCTTTTTAATAAAAGCTCTTGAAGCAAACCTTCCTGCAAAAAAAAAAGAAAGAAAAAAAAAGAAAAACATGAACTGGCCTCAGGCCATGGAAGAGCTCAAAAAGGAGTAGGAAAAGCAAATTAGAGAAGTAGAGGAAAAATTGGGAAGAGAAATGAGAATGATGCAAGAAAACTATGAAAAACAAGCCAATGACTTGCTAAAAGACACACAAAAAAATACTGAAAAAATGTTGAAGAAAATAACATCTTAAAAAATAGACTAACTCAAATGCCAAAAAGTTCCAAAAAGCCAGTGAGGAGAAGAATGTCTCAAAAGGCAGAACTACCAAAATGGAAAAGGAGGTCCAAAAGATCACTGAAGAAAACACTACCTTAAAAATTAGATTGGAGCAAGTGGAAGCTAGTGACTTTATGATAAATCAAAATATTATAAAACAGAACCAAAGGAATGAAAAAGTGGAAGACAACGTGAAATATCTCATTGGAAACATCACTGACCTTGAAAATAGATCCAGGAGAGATAATTTAAAAAATATTGGACTACCTGAAAGTCATTATCAAAAAAAGAGCCTAGATATCATCTTTCGAGAAATTATCAAGGAGAACTTGAGTCAGAGGGTAAAATAGAAATTCAAAGAATCCACAGATCGTCTCCTCGAAAAGATCCCTGAAAGAAAACTCCTGGAAACATTGTCACCAAATTCCAGAGCTCCTACATCAAGGAGAAAATACTACAGGCAGCCAACAAGAAACAATTTGAGTATTGTGGAACAACAATCAGGATACCACAGGATCTAGCAGCTTCCATGTTAAGGGACCAAAGGGCTTGGAATACAATATTCCATAGGTCAGTGGAGCTAGGATTAAAACCAAGAATCACCTGCTCAGTAAAACTGAGTATCATGCTCCAAGGCAAAATATGGACTTTCAGTAAAATAGAGGGCTTTCAAGCTTTCTTAGTGAAAAGACCAGAGCTGAATAAAATATTTGACTTTCTAACACAAGAAACAAGAGAAGCATGAAAAGGCAAACAAGACAGAGAAATCATAAGGGACTTACTAAAGGTGAACTGTTTTGTTTACATTCCCACATGGAAAGATGATGTGTATGATTCATGAGACCTCAGTATCGCAGTAGCTGAAAGGAATATGCATACATACATACATATATATATATATATATATATATATATATATACACATATGTGTGTGTCTATGCATGTACATATGTAGGTGTATATATGTATGTGTGTGTGTATATATATATATATATATATGTAGACAGAGGGCACAGGGTGAGTTGAATATGAAGAGATGATATCTAAAAAATCAAATTAAGGGATAAGAGGAATATATTGAGAGAGGGAGAAAGGGAGAGATAGAATGGGGTAAATTATCTCGCATAAAAGTGGCAAGAAAAAGTGGTTTTCTAGGAAGGGAAGAGGGGGCAGGTGAGGAGGAATGAGTAAACCTCACTCTCATCGGATTTGCCTTCAGGAGAGAATACCATACACACTCACTTGGGTATCTTACCCTACAGGAAAGAAGGAGGAAGAAGATAAAAAAGGGGGGACGATACAAGGGAGGAAAGACAGGGGAGGAGGTAATCAAAAAGAAGAACTTTCGAAAAGAGACAAGGTCAAGGGAGAAAATTCAATAAAGGGAGATAGGTTAGGAAGCAGCAAAGGATAGTTAATCTTTCAAAACATGAGTATTGTGGAAGAGTTTTACATAATGATACACATGTGGCCTATTTTGAATTGCTTGCCTTCTTAGGGAACTTGGGCAGAGAGGGAAGAGGGGAGAGAATTTGGAACCCAAAGTTTTAAAAACAGACCTTCAAAAACAACAACAAAAAAAAGTTTTTGCATGCAACTAGGAAATAAGATACACCGGCAATGGGGCATAGAAATTTATCTTGCCCTACAAGAAAAGGGAAAGGGGCATGGCAGGGGAGCGGGGTGACAGATGGGAGTGTTGACTGGGGAACGGGGCAACCAGAATATATACCATCTTGGAGTGGCGGGAGGGTAGAATTGGGGAGAAAATTTGTAATTCAAACTCCTGTGAAAATCAATGCTGAAAACTAAATATATTAAATAAATTAAATATAAAATATGTTTATACCCTTTGACCCAGAAAGATCACTTCTAGAGTTGTATCCCAAAGAGATCAAACAAGTGGGAAAAGGACCCATATTTACAAAAGTATTTATAGTGGCTCTTTTTGTAATAGGTAAGAATTGGAAATCAAGGGAATGCTCATCATTTGGGGAATGGCTGAACGAGCTGTGTTATATGAAGGTAATGGAATACTATTGTGTTTTAAGAAATGGGGATGATGCGGACTTCATAACAACCTGGAAAAACCTACACGATATAATGCTGAGTGAGCAGAGCAGAGTCAGGAGAACATTATACACAACCACTGATATATGGATTCTGTGAGGACTAACCCTGATATACTTTGCTCTTCTCAGCAACACAAGGTGCAAAGACAACTCCAAAGGACTCACGATGGAGAATACTGTCTACATCCAGAGAAAGAACTATGAAGCATGAATGCAGATTGAGGCACGGTTTATGCTTGCCTTTTTCTTCCCCTTTTTTTCTCCCTTTTGTTTTTGTTTTTGGGATTTTTTTGGTTCTGTTTCTTCTTTCTCATGATTCATTCCATTGATCATAATTCTTCTCCACAACTTGACTATCATGTAAATAAGTTCAGTGCGAAGTTATATGTAGACGATATATTGGATTCCATGAGGTCTTAGGTAGGGAGTGGGGGAGGGAGGGAAGAAAATCTGTGACTCAAAATTATGTGGAACTGAGTGTTGTAAGCTATAAATAATTAGATAGATAGATAAATAGATAGATAGACAGATAGATAGATGGATAGATAAATAAATAGATGAATGAATTAATTAATTAATTGATAGGTAGATAGATAGATAGATAGATAGATAGATAGATAGATAGATAGATAGATAGATAGATAATAAATAAATAGGAGTGAGTCAAGGAATGGCCCCTTTTATTTTTTTAAAAAAAATCATACTGGGAGGGGTAGACCCTCTGGGTTTCTGGCCAAAAGAGAAACAGTTACTATTTGCATTCACTCTGGCTGATAAAAATAATTTATTCCAATGGGCATGAAGAGGGCTAAAGCAAGCTCTGTAGACCCCTTAGCCCTTGGTCAGTAACAGTAGATGCCAAGGTCATCCACTGCATGTTGGGCTATTGCCAGTTGTTTTGACTTTTGTCCTGTTACAAGATATCAGTCAATAAGTCTGGAAGATTTGTACAACTCTGCCTCACTTGAATCCAAATTGAGATATCACAGGCTATGTCATAGGTCCTCTTTGAAAATTAAGGATGAACAACAGAAAACTTGAATCCATACTCAACCTTGTTCCCCTCAGAGCAAACTACCATATTTCCCCATGTATAAGACTCATCTTAATTTTGGGACGCGAAATTTGAAAATAAAAATGTGTTACGTAAAAAAAGAATAGTGATCTCTCCTTAAGGCTGAGGTCAAGCAAACCCGGATAGCAATTGACCAACTGAATGTCCATCTGACTTAAGGTTGCAAGCCTTCAGAGCCAGGTGGGAGGTAAGGCGGTCATTGTGTCCTACAGCCTCAGTTTACAGAAGAGGAAATGTGAGCACCACTGTGGGGGTGACACAGTGGAAGAGTTATGATTCACCCCCAAGCTGTGCTCTTGCTTATACCAAATGGCCTCCCTTCCTGGTTCCAGACTCATGTGAGGCTTTTGGACTGAGTCCAGAGGAGCTGGATTGGTGTGACTGGTGCTCTATATAGTTCAGATCACTTTAAAAACGTAAATCCTGGGATTAGGAAGGTCTTTTTCAACTGTGCTAAATGTTAGATATATGAAGAATGTGAAAAGATAGCCCTTGCCCTCAGTGAGCTCATGGTCTAGTGGGGGAGAGAAGTACAAGCAACTATGCACAAACAAGGCAAGACACATTGGAAACAACCAGCATATGGAAAGCAGTAAGCTGAGCAGGAGGGCACTCTTGGATTAGTGAGGAGGAAGTCAGGAAATAGAGCACCTTGTTGGAGGAAGAGCAGAGAAGCTGATGTCTCTGGGTTGAAGAGTCATGGGGAGGGGTATAAGGTGGAAAGGGCAAAGGAGGACACAGGAAAGAAAGGTCTTTGAAGACCAGAATATTTTTATTTGATCCTAGAATAGGGAGCCCCTGGGCTTTACTGCATGGCGATGGTTCTGGTAGTGGTGATATGGTTCCACCTGCTTTTTTGGGATATTAGCTAGAAAGCTGAGAAAAGGATGGACTGGAGTGGGGAGAGACTTGTGACAAGGAGTCAAACCATTAGCCTACGGCAAGTGTCCAGAGGAAAAGTGAGATGAGGAAGGCCTACTGCAAGGTGAGGACTGTGTCAGAGGAGAGAAGAAAGTGAGAGCCACTAGCAAGGAAATATAGGAGGAGAAAAATTACTGAAACAAAATTAATAAGACTTATCATAAGCTATATTGAATGGGGGCAGTGAAAGAGAGTGAGCAGGCAAGGAAAACACTTGAGCTATGAGCCTGGGGACTGGGAGTATGATAGTGCCCTTGAGAGTAACAGGAAAGTCAGGAAGAGAGAATGGTTTGGAGAGAGAGGGGGTTCAGTTTGGCACATGCTCACTTTAGGATGCCTGTAAGCCATCCAGTTTGATATCTCCGACAGGCAGTAAGAGATGTGAGACTAGAGATCAGCAGAGTAGTTAAGGCTGGATAATCTGAGAATCATCAGCATAGAGATAACATTTGGAACCATGAAAAATGATGAGATCATGAAGTGAAATAGAGTAGGAGAAGAGGGCTCTGGACAGAGACTCATGTGAAACCCACGGTAAATGGGCATGACTTGGACAGTGATCCGGAAAAAGTGATTGATAAAGAGCAATCATATGGGGAGGAGAACCACAGAGTATGGTCATGAAAATCTAGAAAGAAGAGAGCAGGAAGGAGAAGGGAACTGATCATGTCCAAGACTGCCAAGAGATTAAGAAGAATGAGGACTGAGAAAAAGTCATAAGATTTGGCCATTACGCGATCATTGGTAACTTTGGAGAGGACAGTTTGTGTTGAAAGATGCACTGAGAATCCAGACTGCAGAGTTAAGAAAAGAGTGAGAGAAATTAAGTCTAGACTCATGTTATGGATGATCTAATCAAGGAATTTAGCCACAAGAAACCTGGAGAGACATAGGACAATGTTCCACAAGCATAGATACACCTAATGAAGAAGGGGGAGAAACGGGCATGTTTGTAGGCAATAAGGAAATACCCAATAGCCAGGGAGAGACTGGGGAAAACAAGATGGAAGGGGATCTCTTGCGCAAGCAGAGGGGTCTGACTTGGCAAAGTAAATTCACTTGTTTAAGGGCACACAGCTAGGTATTACCAGATCCTGGACTAGAACAAGGTCTCTTGACTTCATATTGCACAAAAGACTTGGATAGCAAAACCAGGAAAAAATGAAGAAATCATTGCCAAAAGCCATTTGTAGGCAAACTATTCCCATCTCTATCATCAGTTCTACTTTGTCTCTTTAGAGCTTATAAAGATTTTCTGGGACCACCCTGGATAATGTCACTTTTGAAGATTCATTAAGCATACAGTCGTGTTTTCTCTTAAAAAAGATGTTTGAATTAGCCCACTGCATGGCATCTGCAATGTTGACTAACACCTCACATACCAACTTGAGAGAACTTCTTGCTACTGGCACAGTTGATGCCCCCAATGAAGACCACGTTTGGCATGATTGGCTTAGGGTAATCCATCACAAAGTCTGTCCTCGCAAAGCCACACAGATCCACGGCTCAAAACGTCCACTATACTCATGTCTCTCTGAAGGCAAAAAGTGAATACATCATGTGCTATTCCATGTTATGGGGCAAAGGGTATAGAGTGCTCTTTATCCACTATAGGAATGTCATCTGCTCTATGTTTTCTGCA
The DNA here is from genome assembly GCA_028646595.1 of Phalanger gymnotis. Lineage (NCBI taxonomy): Eukaryota > Metazoa > Chordata > Mammalia > Diprotodontia > Phalangeridae > Phalanger > Phalanger gymnotis. The sequence goes on along the minus strand of JAQQSZ010011832.1, from coordinate 4,082 downwards.
GTCGATTATTTTTGTGTTCCTATCTGTGTGGATGGCTGTTCACCCACCCCAACACACACATTTTCTCACATATTCTCTCTCTGTGTTTCTCTCTCTCTCTCTCTCTCTCTCTCTCTCTCTCTCTCTCTCTCTCTCTCTCTCTCTCTCATACACACACACATACACACACACACACACACACACACACATCTTCATATCTATGGCACCTACGTGTTCCTATATGCACAGGGTTTGACAAGTGTTGCAGGGGCAACTCGTAATGGAGGGAATATTTTTCCTTCTAAATTATTGTCCTAATCCTTCTGCATAAACAGCGTGATAATAATAATCTCTGCACCTTCCCAGGTAAGTCGTTTCCTTATTTCACTTTAGGCAAGGCTGTGGGTAAAGCCCACCTAGAACACATAACAGCTTAGGAGGAGGAGAGTTGGCGGCTTTCCAGGGTCCTGGCCACAGCCTAGACCCTAAAACACTCCTTGCATTTCTGCCCTGTAGGTCAACACATTCAGAATTGCTTACAAAGCCCAGGCTGTAAACTAGGAAGTGTAAATCCCTGAATATTGGAGAAAGCATTTGCCTCTCTGACAAATTCTTCTCTTTATTAAGATTCAGCTAAATCCTAATGCTCCTTCATTTACTGCTCTCCACATGAGTTCAAACTGAAATATCATGGGACCTGAAAGCAAACTTAGAGAAAGTAAAGTCCAGACTTTCACAAACTAATTTGATATGGCACATTTGGGTTTCAAATATATCAACAGAAGCTCCAGACGTTGCAACAGGACAGAGAAGCGTTTGGCTCAGCATAATGCTCTTTTGAAAGCAAACACCATGAAGGCAAGATCTGTGTATCTTCAGTACCTTGTATATGATAAATCTTTGTCGAATTGATGAATGGACACTAAATTCTTTCACGTTTACTTTATAAGGGGGAAATAGAAATAAAGTTGACTAAAAAAGAAAGCATATATTCATCACAAAGCATCTGGTTATGAGGCTTCTTACTTGCACCACCTGTGGTGAGTCAGTTAAATTCCTTGAGTTTTGATTTTATGGATCATAAATTAAGAATTTGATGAGGTTATGATGATAACTGATCCAAAATTCACCTGATAGGTGATAAAAGTAAATCTTAGCGAAGTTAAGTGACTTTCTCACCATCACAGAATGAGGAAATGTATGAGGTGAAATTTAAAATCCAAGCCTTCATGTTTGCAAGTCCAATGTTTTATCCACCAAGCCAGCTTCCCTCTCATCATTTGTCAGGTGATGAATTGGACTAGATTGTCTCTGATATCCCCTCAACATATAAGCCTGTGAGTCTATGCCCGGAAACCCAAAGAACCACTTAAGAAGCATGGGTTTATGTCATACATCTCCTTCCTTTAACTAAAGAGGAAAACAAACCCAAGTCATTCTGACCAAAGGCTTTCTGTCAGTGGCAGAACCCGGACTAGAATGCAAGTCTCATGATTTCTAATGACCATAAAGACTGGAGAATTAGAGGAAAGGAAGACACAAAGAAATGACTACAAAGGAAGATGTGTGAAAAAATGACCATATATGTATCCCTCCCCAGTCCATCTCTACAGGTCTGGGACCACATGGGGCCATCTATGCAGTAGATTCATTAAAATGTAACCAGATTTACTGATACAGAGTGAAGTGAACCAGGAGAACATTATGCATAGTAACAGCAATATTTTCCAAGGAAAAAATGGCCTACCTCTTCTCAGTAATACAATGCAATCCCATTGGCAATCCCAAAGGACTCATGATGAGATATGCTGTGTGAATCCAGAGAAAGAACTGATGGTGTCTGAGTAAAGAATAAAGACTGAAGCACAATATTTTCCTTCCTTCCTTCATTGTTTCATTCCTTCATTCCTTCCTTCCTCTCTCCCTTCCTCCCTTCTTTCCTTCCTGTCTAATTTTCTTGCACAAAATGACTAATATGGAGATGTTTTACATGACTGAATATGCATAATCTATATCAGATTGCTTACACATCTCAGGGAGGGGCAGTAGAGGGAGGAAGGGATAGAATTTGGAATTCAAAACTTTAAAAATGAACAATAGAGGGCAGAGTCAAGATGGCCATACAAAAACAGCAACTTACTGGATCTCCCTCACAAGTTCTGCCAGATACCTCTAAAAAAGTTAATTGGAGCAGATCTGGGAGAGCTGGAAGCCATTAGTGGACTGAGTGGGGCAAATTTCCAAACCAGGAGAGCGTGAAAGGTCGACAGGGTTTATCTGTAAGCTGGAGCTGCACAAGACAGCACCAAAGAGGAAGCAGCTGTGGAAGGCCACCTGCAATACAGGATAGGAGAAAACTGGGCACCGGAAACTTACAGAGATCCCCAGGCATCCCAGCACAGGATGGGAGTCTGTCAAAGCGACAGGAGGCACCAGCACCACAGTGGCTGTGAGACATATACTTCTGAGACTTGCAGCCCAAAGGTTTGCAACCTACCTTCTTGAACTTCCGGGAGAAATAATGCCCAGGTAAATGGTTATCCCTCCCTCCCCCCCTCAATTACCCAGAGAATTCCTTGGGAATAAACACTGGAATAGAGGAGACAGAAGTGGGGATTCAGTGGCTGAGCAGTGGGAGTTCCTGAGTTCCAGAGGGGCAGACCCAACATGGGTCAACACCAGGTGCCCAGACTTGCCTTTGCACAGCCAGGAGAAGTGGCAGACACCAGCATAGACAACAACTGAGACCACTGCTGAAGAGTACCCCCATTGGAAGAAGAGACTTCCAGCAGCCAGGCGACCCCTCCACTACACCCCAGGAAACCAAAGGCCATAATACACAAAACCATAACTAGACTCACAGTTCCCAGAACAAGAAACCTAGGACAGAGATCCCTGAGCCCCAAAAGCAGAAACCACGGTAAAGCCAGGAAAAAGCTAACCAACAAGAAGAAGAACACTGGAAAACCGAGGACCATTGATTGCTTTCATGGAGACAGGGAAGATCAAAATACCAATTCAGGGAGAGTTAGAAACCACAAGCAGCCCAAGAAGCGCAAATTTTCCAAGCCAGGAGAGTCTGAAAGGCCGTAGGAATGAATCTGTAGGCTTGGAGAGTGCTCGGCAGGTGGAGCTGCTCCAGAAAGCACCAAAGCATAGGCTGCCAGGAAAAAACACGTGGGAGACAGGCTGGGAGAAAGCTGGGTGCCTGAAACCGACAGAGATCCCCAGGCCTCCCAACACAGGATGGCAGTCTGTGGAACCGACGAGAGGCAGCGCAACGCTGCCAGTTGTGAGACATCAACTCCTAAGACTTGCAACCCAAAAGGTATGAAACGTGGCTTCTTGAACTTCCAGAAAACATAATGGTGAAGCAAATGGCTCTAATCCCTCCCCTCCCCAGCCAGAGAATTCCTCTGAAAAAATAGCCGGAATAGGGGAGACAGAAGTGGGGCTTCAGTGACTGAGTAGTAGGAGTTCCTGAGTCCCAGAGGGGCAGAGCCAGCAAGGGTCAACACCAGGAACCCAGACATACTCTTGCTCCCCCAGGGGAAGTGCCAGACACCAGCTCAAACAACAAAGAGCTAAGACCATTGCTGAAGAGCAACAGGGCTGGAGAATAACCCCCAGGGGAAGACACCTCAGGCAGTCAGACTCCTCTGCCACACCTCAGGAAACTAAAGGTGATAATTCACAAAGCCAGTAACTAGACTCACAATCCCCAGAATAAGAAAGCTGGGATAGAGAGCCCTGAGCCTCAAAAGAAGAAATTTATTGTAAAACCAGGAAAAGGCTAACCAACATGAAGAAGAAAAAAAAATAAAACAAACCGAGGACCATTGATTCTTTTTATGGAGACAGGCATGATCAAAATACCAATTTGGAAGAAGATAATGATGACACTATACCACATCTGATACCTCAAAAGGTAGTGTGAACTGGTCTCCAGCCCAAAAAGCATTGCTGGAAGAGCTAAAGGAGAATTCTAAAAAACCAAATTAGGGAGGTTAAAGAAAAAAATGAAAAAAAATGGAAAAAATGGAAAAAAAATCCAGTGACGAAATCAAGTCCCTAAAGAATAAGACTCGCCAGTGTGTGTGTAT
>JAQQSZ010011831.1:0-12154 GCA_028646595.1 Phalanger gymnotis | reverse complement strand
AAAAAAAATTTGCATGCAAATAAGAAATAAGATACACAGGTAATGGGTCATAGAAATTAACTTGCCCTACAAGAAAGTTAGGGAAAAGTGGATGGGAGGGGAGTTGGGTGACAGAAGGGAAGGCTGACTGGGGAATGGGCAACCAGAATATACGCTATCTTGGAGTCGGGGGGAGGGTAGAAATGGGGAGAAAATTTGTAATTCAAACTCTTGTGAAAATCGATGATGAAAACTAAATATATAAAATAAAATAGATAAAAAATTTTAAAACTTAGGTATATTTTGGTCATTGGTCTGATCTAAGCATGTATTGAAGCCAATTCCAACCAGAGCCAGAGCTGATCGTGAAATTTTCTCGGTGAAAATTTCTAATACCTTGGATATTGGCAAATAGAACAAATTAGGGCTTAATCTATTGTTTTGTTTATTGTGGACTTTAAAAGGTGATGGAGAAGTTGTTGAATAATGAAGAATAAACTTAAAGGTGTTAAAAAAGGAAAAGGGACAGTGTCAAGGGAGAAAATTGGAAAAAGGGGGATAGGATAGGAAGGAGCAAAATATAGTTAGTCTTTCACAACATGACTATTGTAGAAGGGTTTTGCATAATGATACACGTGTGGCCTATGTTGAATTGCTTGCCTTCTTAGGGAGTGGTGTGGGGAGGAAAGTGGGGAGAGAATTTGGAACGCAAACTTTTAAAATAGGATGTCCTAAAAAAGAGCTTTTGCAATGCCACTAGGAAATAAGACATACAGGCAATGGGGCATAGAAATATATCTTGCCCTAGCTAAAATGGGATAGGGGGTAGTGGGGTGACAGAAGGGAGGGCTGACTGGGGAATGGGGCACTCAGAATATATGCCATCTTGGAGTGAGGGGAGGGAGGTTAGAAATGGGGAGAAAATTTGTAATTCAAACTCTTGTGAAAATTAAAAATATTAAATAAATAAATAATGATTAAAAAAAGAATTATTTCCAATGGAATTAATCATGAGAATGAAGAAACAGAACCAAAAAAAAACCAAAAACAAAAAGAAAGAAGAAACAAAAGGGAAAAAAGGCAAGCATGTAGTGTGCCTCAATCTGCATTCAGACTCCACAGTTCTGTCTCTGGATGTAGATAGCATTCTCCATCATGGGTCCTTTGGAGCTGTCTTTGCACGTTGCATTGCTGAGAAGAGCAAAGTCCATCATGGTTAGTCATCATAGAATCCATATATCTGTGGTTGTGTACAATGTTCTCCTAGTTATGCTCCGCTCTCTCAGCATTATGTCGTGTAGGTTTTTACAGATTATTATGAAGTCTGTATCATCCCCACTTCTTATAGCACAATAGTATTCCATTACCTTCATATACATACATACAGCTTGTTCAGCCATTCCCCAATTGATGGGCATCCCTTTGATCTCTAATTCTTTGCTACTACAAAAAGAGCCACCATAAACATTTTTGTACATGTGGGTCCTTTTCCCACTTGTGTGATCCCTTTGGGATGCAACCCTAGGAGTGGTATTGCTGGGTCAAAGGGTATGAACATTTTTATAGCCCTTTGGGTACAGCTCCAAATTGCTATCCAGAATGGCCAGATCAGTTCACAACTCCACTAGCAATGTAACAATGTTCCAATTTTCCCACATCCTCTCCAGCATTTATCATTTTCCTGTTTTGTCATTTTAGCCAATCTGACAGGAGAGATATCGTACCTAAGAGATGTTTTGATTTGCATTTCTCTAATCAGTACTGATTTTGAGCATTTTTTCATTAGTCTATAGATATCTTTAATTTCTTCCTCTGAAAACTGCCTGTTCATATCCTTTGACCATTTCTCAATTGAGGAATGACTTGTATTCCTATAAATTTGGCTCAGTCCCCTGTATGTTTTAGAAACTCAAAGTTTTAAAAGCAGATGCTCAAAAAAAAGTGGTTTTTGTGTGCAGCTGGGAAACAAGATATATGGGAAATGGGGCATAGAAATTTACCCTGCCTACAAGAAAGTAAGGGGAAAGGGGATGAGAAATGGGGAACGGGGTGACAGAAGAGAGGGCTGACTGGGGAATGAAGCAATCAAAAAAAATATCCTCTTGTAATGCAGGGGAGAGTAGAAATGGTGAGAAAATTTGTAACTCAAAATCTTGTAGAAATCAATGTTGAAAACTAAAATATTAAATAAAAATGATAAAATTAAGATAAAAAACACTACAGGGTCTCTTTGCACATATTCACACCAGGGTCTAACTCCCGGAAGGTAGTCCAGGAGGAGCACTAGCACGCTAGAGCTTGCAGCCACAATGGAGTAGGGACAATCTTCACAGTTCCAGGGCATAAAAGATTTCTTGTGGTCACTCAAAGACCAGAGAACAGGCTAAGAGAGTACTAAACACCTCTGCTTAGATCCTACCAACTTGAAAGAACTGAAAATTTACAGATCCCTGGAAATATTTCCAAAAACAACTCCACAAATCCCCTGAAGCTTGGGTGTGCCCTCCACCCTGGAAGCAGAGCCTTACTTTAACAAAGAGTTAAAAGTCAAGTAACAGATTGGGAAAATGAGCAAAGAGCAGAAAAAAAATTCTGACCATAAAAAGTAACTATGGTGACAAGATCAAAACAAAAACTCAGAAGAAGATAACAAAGTCAAAACTCCTACATCCAAAGCCTCCAAAAATAATATGAATTGGTCTGAGTTCATGGAAGAACTTAAAAAGGATATTGAAAATCAGGAAAGGGAGTTTAAGGAAAATATTGGAAACAGAAATGAAGATAATGCAAGAAAATCATGAAAACTAGTCCACAGCTTGGTAAAGAAGATGTGAGCATGCACACACACACAAATATACTGAAGAAAATAACACCTTAAAAACAAACTAGGCCAAATGATGAAAGAGGTACAAAAGCTAACAGAAAAGAATGGCTTACAAAGCTAAATTGGCCAACTGAAAAAAGAGGAACAAAACTTTACTGAAAAAAAACTCCTTAAAAAGTTGAGTTAGCCAAATGGAAAAGAACGTACAAAAGGTCACTGAAGAAAAGAATTCCTTAACAATTAGAATGAAGCAAATGGAAGCTAGCGACTTTATGAAAAATGAAATAACAATAAAATAAAACCAAAAAAATGGAAAAAATAGAAGACGATGGGAAATATACCATTGGACAAACAACTGACTTGGAAAATAGATCCAAGAAAGACAATCTAAGAAATTTTAGATTACCTGAAAGCCATGATCAGAAAAGGAACCTGGAAATCATGTTTCATGAAATCATCAAGGAAAACTGTCCTATTGTTTGAGAAGCAGAGGGTAAAATAGAAATTGAAAGAATCCATTGATCACTTTGTAAAAGAGATCCCAAAATTAAAAGTCCCAGAAATACTATAGCCAAATTCCAGAGTTCCCAGGGCAAAGAGAAAATATTGCAAACAACCAGAAAGGAAACAATTTAAATATCATGGAGCCACAGTCAGGATAACACATGACTGAGCTACTTCTATAGGATTCTAAAGGATCTGAGGGCTTGGAATGGGATATTTGGGAGGGTAAAGAATTTAGGATCAAAACCAAGAATCACCTACCCAGCAAAACTGACTATATTTTTTAAATTAATTATTATTTATTTATTTAATATTTTTAGTTTTCAGCATTGATTTTCACAAGAGTTTTAATTACAAATTTTCTCCCCATTTCTAGCCTCTGCCCCCCCACTCCAAAATGGCGTATATTCTGATGGCCCCATTCCCCAGTCAGCCCCCCCTTTGGTCAGCCCTTCCTTCGATCACCCCACTTCCCCACACCCCCTTTTCCCTTACTTTCTTGTATGCTAAGATAGATTTCTATGCCCCATTGTTTGTATATCTTATTTCCTAGTGGTATGCAAAAACTATTTTTTGAACATCTTCTTTTAAAATTTTGAGTTCCAAATTTTCACTCACCTTGCCTTCCCACCCCACCCCTCTAAGAAGGCAAACAATTCAACATAGGCCATATGTGTATCATTAGGCAAAACCCTTCCACAATACTTATGTTGTGAAGGATTAACTATATTTTGCTCCTTCCTATCCTGTCCCCCTTTATTCAATTTTCTCCCTTGAACCTGTCTCTTTTTGTTTCTTTTTGATTACCTCCTCCCCCTATCTGCCCTCCCTTCTATTGTCCCCACCTTTATTATCTCCTTCCTCTTTCTATCCTGGGCGGGGGGGAGTAGGATACTCAATTGAGTGTGTATGTTATTACTTCCTCAGGTCAAATCTGATGAGAGCAAGATTCACTCATTCCCCCTCACCTGCCCCCTCTTCCATTCCTACAGAACTGCTTTTTCTTGCCACTTTGATAGGAGATAATTTACCCCATTCTATCTCTCCCTTTCTCCCTCTCTCAATATATTTCTCACTCATCCCTTAATTTGATTTTATTGTTTAGATATCATCCCTTCATATTGAACTCACCCTGTGCCCTCTGTCTATATATATATATATATATATATATATATATATGTATATAGATATAGATATATATGTATATATATATAGATATAGATATATATGTATATATATAGATATAGATATATATGTATATATCTATATCTATATCTATCTATCTATATCTTTATCTATATCTATATCTACATATATAATGTGTGTGTGTGTACGTATATATGTATGTATGTATATTCCTTTCAGCTACCCTAATACAGAGGTTTCATGAATTATACATATCATCTTTCCATGTAGGAATGTAAACAAAACACTTCAACTTCGGTAAGTCCCTTGTCATTTCTCTTTCTTGTTCACCTTTTCATGCTTCTCTTGATTCTTGTGTTTGAAAGTCAAATTTTCCATTTGTCTCTGGTCTTTTCACTTAGAAAGCTTGAAAGTTCTCTATTTTATGGAAAATCCATATTTTGCTTGGAGCATTCTTGGTTTTAATCCTAGCTCCATTGTCCTCCAGAATAGCATATTCCAAGCCCTTTGATCCCTTACATAGAAGCTGCTATATTTGTGTTATCCTGATTGTGTTTCCACAGTACTCAAATTGTTTCTTCATGGCTGCTTTCAGTATTTTCTCCTGGATCTGGGAGCTCTGGAATCTGGTGAAAATATTCCTAGGAGTCTTCTTTTTGGGATCTTTTTCACGAGGTGATAGGTGGATTCTTTTAATTTCTATTTTACTCTCTGGCTCTAGAATCTCAGAGCAGTTCTCCTTGATGATTACTTGAAAGATGATACCTAGGCTCTTTTTTTGATCATGGCTTTCAGGTAGTCCAATAATTTTTAAATGATCTCTCCTGGATCTATTTTCCAGGTGAGTGGTTTTTCCAATGAGATATTTCACATTGTCTTCCATTTTTTCATTCCTTTGGTTCTGTTTTATAATATCTTGATTTCTCATCAAGTCACTAGCTTCCACTTGCTCCAATCTAATTTTTAAGCTAGTATTTTCTTCAGTGGTCTTTTGGACCTCCTTTTCCATTTGGCTAATTCTGCCATTCAAAGCATTCTTCTCCTCATTGGCTTTTTGGAGCTCTTTTGCCATTTGAATTAGTCTATTTTTAATGTTTTATTTTCTTCAGTAGTTTTTTGAGTCTCCTTAAGTAATTCATTGACTTGTTTTTCATGGTTTTCTCACATCATTCTCATTTCTCTTCCCAATTTTTCCTCTACTTCTCTAACTTGCTTTTCCAAATCCTTTTTGAGCCCTTCCATTGCCTGAGACCAGTTCACGTTTTTTCTTGGAGGCTTTTGATGTAGGCTCTTTGACTTTGTTGGCTTCTTCTGGCTATATGTTTTGTTCTTCTTCATCACCAAAGAAAAATTCCAAAGTCTGAGTCTGAATCTGAGTCTGTTTTCACTGCTTGGCCATGTTCCCAGCCAACTACTGGACCCTTGATTTTTTTGTTGGGGTATGATTGCTTGTAGAGCAGAAGTACTTTGTTCCAAGCTTGAGGGGATGCAGTGTTTTTTTTCAGAGGTGCTTCTGCACAGTAAGCTCTGCCACACCAGTGCTCCTCCTCCCCCAAGAACTGCCAACCTGGATTGGATTCAAATCTAAGCAGGCTCTGTGCTCCTTCTCTGATCTACCCCTTAATTCCTCCCAGGAAGTAGGCCTGGGGCTGAAAGCAACTGAAGCTGTAGTTCTGTAGCTGCACCACCCCCGCTGCCCCCCGGCAGTGGCCAAACCACAAACTCCCTTCACTCTATCCCCTGCAGTTTTTCCCACTAGCTTTCTCATATTGTCTGTGGTGTTTTGGGGTTGAGAATTCTGCCACAGCTCACTGATTCAGGGCGCTAGGTCCTGTTCCACCCAACTCCAGGTTTGGTTGGTCCGGGCTCAGCTCAGGCTGGGCTCTGCTCTGCTCCCAGCTCTGTCTGTGATAGACCCTACCCAGCGGCCATCCAGGCTGTCCTTGGGCTGAAGCCCTGCTGCCCTCTGCTATTCCGTGGTTTCTGCAGTTCTAGAATTTGTTCAGTGCCATTTTTATCAGTGGTTGGACGGTCCTGGGGGAGAGCTTTAGGCAAGTCTCTGCTTTCCAGCCACCATCTTGGCTCTGCACAACTGACTACATTTTTTAGTGGGAAAAATGGATATTCAATGAAATAAAGGACTTTGAAACATTACCTTTTTTACTCAGATTGTACATATTTTATTTAACAGGTTCTTTAGGCAAAAATGAGAATCAGAAGGCTTATCATCTAACCTTACACCAAGATCATATCCCTTTACAAAATCCCTAGCCAAACCTTGATTACTTAGACTTTATGAGAAGACTCCAGTCATGGGGAAATCCCTACCTCATGAGATAGCTCTTTCCATTTTTGAATAACTCTGCAGATTGGAAAGTTCTCAAATTGAGGTAAAATCTGCCTTATAACAGTTCAGCCCTCTTAGAGTTCCTTTCACAGACCCTCAGTTGAAGGGGAACTAAGATGATATTTTGTCCCTAGATGAAAATCTGCAACATATCCATGAATGCAGTCCATTCCACTTTTGGGCAGCTCTTAATTGTTAAGCAATCGTTCCTTAGGTGGAGTTTCTGTTTGCCTGTATTCCCACCCATTGTTCAGAGTTCTGCTGTCTTGGACCAACCAAAATAAATCTACTCTTTCAGACTGACCTTCACATAGTTAAATATGTCCTCAATACCTGCCAAGTCTTAGCTCTCCAAGCTAAATGTCCCCAGACCACTTAACCAATGTTTATTTGTTATGAACTCGAGGCTCTTTACCAGCGTGGTTACCAGCTTCTCTGGATGGCCTCCAGCTTATTTATGTCCTAAAATATGTATAGAACTGAATACATACTTCAGATATGCTCTAAGGCAAGATATCATAGGATTGTCCTTTTCTGTTAATCTTGGTCACTACTCCTCTTAATGGAACCTAATAGTACCTTAGTTTTTCTAGCAGCCATATCACATTATTGAATCATTGAACTAGGAGTCCACTAATGGTGCCAGATCTTTCAAAGACAAACTGTTGTCTAGTCGCCCTTCTGTTGGGAAATTTTTTAAAAGATTCCAAGTGTGTGACTGTTTGTGTATATCTATGTGTGTGTATGCATGTATGTGTAAGTGTGTGCATTCATTTATTTTCAGATTCATCACAAGGCTAAAAGCATGTCAATCCTTTTAAATTCTAATTAGGTCATCAAATTTGTTTAGCCATAATGTGCCTCCCAGCTTCTTGTCATATGCCAATTTAAAGGATGGAGTATAAGGCATTATAATTGATTTCTACACAGGTATAAGTTGAACTCTAAAAGGTCCTTACTAACAGATTCCATGAAAATATTTTTTCCAATGACTTAAATTTTGTTAAACATGATTTTTGTGCCTGTTCAATTGTTTTTTTTTTTAACTTAAGAACCAACCTTTACATCAATCACCTTGTTAGTTTGACCCATTGTTTCATCTTGCTGAGATCTTTTTAGTTGCTGATTCTATCACCTGATATCTGGGTAATTAGGTCAAGAATTGTCTTCCATTATCTTGTGATGGTTAGCTGATCTTTATCAAAGTGGTGAGGGAAAAGAAGAACAGAAGAATAGACTTTTTTCCAAAGGATGGTGCTTTTGTGGATAGAAGAGGATCTCTGAGGTTTTTATGTCTCTCTTGAGTTTTGTATTTGAAGATCAAATTTTCCATTGAGCTTTGGCCTTTTCATTAGGAAGGTCTGGAATTCCCTTATTTCATTGAATGTCCATCTCCCCTCCTGAAAAATTATGCTCAATTTTGTTGTAGTCCAAGCTCCTATGCCTTTCAGAATATCATATTCCAATTCCTCCTGTCTTTCAATGTAGAAGCTGCAAGGTCCTGAATGATCCTGACTGTAGTTCAACAATATTTGGATTGCTTTTTTCTGGCTGTTTGCAGTATTTTCTCTTTGACCTGACAATTCTGGAATTTGGCTACTATATTTCTTGGAGTTTTCAATTTGGGATTTCTTTCAGGGGGTGATTGGTGGATTCTTTTGATGACTATTTTACCCTCTGGTTCTAGAACGTTGGGAAAGATTTCTTGATGATTTTTTGGAAGATAGTGTCCAGGCTCTTTTTTTCATAGTGGCTTTCTAGGGGACCAAAAACTCTCAGATTATCTCTCCTGGCTCTGTTTTCCAGGTCAGTTGTTTTTCCAATCAGATATTTGGCTATTTTTTTTCATTCTTTAGATTCTGTTTGAAAGATTCTTAATCCTTCATAGAGTCATTAGCTTCTATTTGCCCAATCCTAATTTTTAATGAATTGTTTGCTTCATTTAACTTCTGTACCTCCTTTTCCATTTGGTTAATTTTACTTTTCAAGGAGTCATTCTCTCCAATTCGATTCTGAATCTCTTTAACCATTTTTCCAATTTTACTTTTTATAGTTTTGATCTCATCAGTGATTTTTCCCCACTTTTCCCTTTACCTCTCTAATTTGGTTTTTAAAATCCTCCTCAAACTCTTCCAGGAATGCTTGTTGGACTTGAGACCAGTTCACATTCCCTTTTGAGATTTCAGATGTGGGTACAGTGTCAGTGCTGTCCTCTTTTGAATTGGCACTTTGATCTTCCCTGTTTCCATAATAAGAATCAATAGTCCTTGGGTTTCTGGATTGTTTCTTCATGGTGGTTGGCTTTTTCTGGCTTTTAAACTGGATCTCTGCTTCTGGGGCTCTGGGGGCTGCTTGGCTGGAAAATGTGGGGTTGGTTACTGGCTTTGTGTGCTGTGGCCTCTGGTTTTGTCCGCTAGAGGCTATATAATGTTGCCACTCACTTGGTGCTGAGTGAGCTGCCTGATGTGTGAGGGTTGAGGGCAGCTGGATATCTTTCTGAGTTGCTCTGGGTTACACTACAGCTCCTGGTGTGATGTGTGGGGGAGGGGTGGTCTGGCTGCTGGAAGTCTCCTCTTCCCCTAGTGCTGCATTACAATATAGGTGGTATCAGCAGTTTTCTGTGGTGGTGGCTGCCACTTCCCCTGGCTGTGTGAAGACACATCTGGGGTCCTGGTGTTGACACTTGTTGGACCCACCCCCTGGGGCTCAGGAACTCCCACTGGTCTGCTGAAGCAGGGACTTCTGGGAACCCTCTTTTCCTGCACTAGTCTCCTTCTACCACCATAAGAGGGGCCATTTCCCCAGCCTCCCGAGTTAAAAGGCTACTGAAGCCCCACTTCTGTCTCCTCTATCCCAGGCTTTCTCTCAGGACAGAATTCTCTGTATAAGGAAGGGAGGGACTATTTTACCTGGTCATCATGGCTCCCAGAAATTCGGGAAGGTGAGTTTCAAACTTTTAGAATGTGGGCTTAAAGCCTCAGGAATAGTTGCTGCCATGGCCACAGGTGTTGCACTTCTGTCTCTGTAAGGGTGAAATCCAGAGTGGGGCCATCTTGAGTTGTCCCTATCTATATCTTGCCACTCTTCAAGAATTCTTAATGAAAAAACTATGGCTAAACAGAGAATCTGACTTTTTTTCATTTAAAGATTTTTTTTTCATTTTTAGATTACAACACTCAGTTCTACATAATTTTGAGTTCCAGATTTTCTTCCCTGCCCCTCCCTCCCAAAGAAAACATGGAATCCGATATGTCTTCCATGTATAACTTTGCATTGAACTTATTTACACATTAGTCAAGATGTGAAGAAGAATCATGACCAATGGAATGAATCCTGAGGAAGAAGAAACAGAATCAAAAACAAAAACAAAACCCCAAGACAAAAAAAAACAGAGAAAAAAAGGGGGGAAAAGGTGAGTGTAAAGTGTGCTTCAGTCTGCATTCATCCTTCATAGTTCTTTCTCTGGATGTAGACAGCATTCTCCATCGTGAGTCTTTGAGGTTGTCTTTGCACCTTGTGTTGCTGAGAAGAGCAAAGTCTGTCATGGTTAGTCCTCACAGAATACATATATCTGTGGTTGTGTATAATGTTCTCTTGCTTCTGCTCCACTCACTCAGCATTATGTCATGTAGGTTTTTCCAGGTTGTTATGAGGTCCATATCATCCCCATTTCTTATAGCACAATACTATTCCATTGCCTTCATATACCAGAACTTGTTTAGCCATTCTCCAATTGATGGGCATCCCTTTGATTTCCAATTCTTATCTTCTACAAAAAGAGCTGCTATAAATATTTTTGTACATATGGGTCCTTTTCCCACTTGTGTGATCTCTTTGGGATACAAGCCTAGAAGTGGTATTGCTGGGTCAAAGGGTATGAACATTTTTATGGCCCTTTGGGCGTAGTTCCAAATTGCTGTCCAAAATATCTGGATCAGTCCACAACTCCACAAACAATGTAACAGTGTTCCAATTTTCCCACGTCCTCTCCAGCATTTACCATTTTCCTGTTTTGTTATTTTAGCCAATCTGACAGGAGAGATGTGGTATCTCAGAGCTGTTTTGATTTGCATTTCTCTACTCATTAGTGATTTCAAGCATTTTTTCATATGCCTATATATCTTTAATTTCTTCCTCTGAATACTGCCTGTTCATACCTTTGACCATTTCTCAATTGGGAAATGACTTGTATTCCTATATATTTGCCTCAGTTCCCTGTACATTTTAGAGATGAGGCCTTTATCAGAGACACTGGTTTTAAAGATTTTCTCCCAATTTTCTGCTTTCCTCCTAATCTTGTTACATTGTCTTTTTTATATAAAAACATTTCAATTTAACATAATCAAAATTATCCATTTTGCATTTTGTAATGCTCTCTATCTCTTGTTGGGTCATGAATTCTTTCCTTTTCCATAAATCTGATAGGTAAACTATTTCTTGGTATCCCAAATTGCTTATAGTATCAACCTTTATTACTAAATCATGAACCCATTTTGCTTTATTTTGGTATATGGTGTAAGATATTAGTCTATGCCCAGTTTCTACCCTACCATTTTCCAATTTTCCCAGCAGCTTTTGTGAAATAGTGAATTCTTAGCCCAGAAGTTGGATTCCTTGGGTTTATTAAAGAGTAGATTGCTATAGTCGTTTACTTCTCCACCTTGTGTACCTAACCTATTCCACTGATCCACAACTCTGTTTCTTAGCCTTTACCAGGTAGTTTTGATGACTGCTGCTTTATAGTACCGTTTAATATCTGGCATGGTTAGGCCACATTCCCTAGCATTTCTTTTCATTAATGCCCTAGATATTCTGGCCCAATTGTTCTTCCAGAAGAATTTTGTTATTATTTTATCGAGCTCTGAAAAATACTTTTTGGTAGTTTGATTGGTATGGCACTGAATAGATAGATTAATTTAGGTAACATTTTCATTTTTATTATATTAGCTCAGCCTAACCATGACCAATTGATATTTTTCCATTTATTTAGATCTGACTTTATTCACGTGAAAAGTGTTGCAAAATTATGTCCATATAGGCCCTAGGTTTGTCCTGGCAGATAGACTCCAAAATATTTTATAGTGTTTACAGTAACTTTGAATGGAATTTCTCTTTCTGTCTCTTGCTGTTGGGCTTTGGTAGCAATGTATAGGAATGCTGAGGATTTATGTGGGTTTATTTTATATACTACAACTTTGCTAAAGTTGTTTATTATTTCAAGTAGTTTTTTACTTGATTCTCTAGGATTCTCTAAGTAAACCATCATATCATCTGGAAAAAGTGCTAATCTAGCTTCTTCTTTGCCTATTCTAATTCCTTCAATTTCTTTTTCTTTTTTTTACATTCTTTTTTTT
>JAQQSZ010011830.1:0-12154 GCA_028646595.1 Phalanger gymnotis | reverse complement strand
AGCCAAGCCTCTGGCGTTCTCAAGTCAACGTCTAGAGACCAGAGTCCAGAGACCCATTGCTTCCCGAATTGGCCCCTTTTAAGTCTTTAATCTACGCCCACGGGGGTTTCACACCTGATAGGGCTTTGGGCCTGGGGCTTAGCGTTTAACAGGTGAAAGTACTTTCACCATAAACAAAAGCCAAACTCCTCAAGCACACCCGTTAAACTAAGCCCACTTTGCCTTACTGGCACACCCTCCTTTCCATGTTCCCTGAAAGACATTTCATCTCCCAGCTTTGTCCTTTTTCCCTGGGTGTCCCTGTTGCCAGGAATTCGCTCCCTCCGCATCCCTGCCTCCTGGCTTTCCTGGCTTCCTTCAGGTCTGACGTAAATATCTCACCTTCTACAAACAATCTTTCCCACTGCCTAGAAGCTGCAGAGCAGATTCTTATCTGCTGCGTGGGTATAATCCCTTCCCTGGAAGCTTCCTCTACTAGTGAAATCACAGGTCAAAACAATAACAATGAAAACTCTGTATATATAGTATTTATTTAGAAACGTAAATGTCATTTCCCTCTGTAGAATTTAAGGTCCTTGAGGTCAGAGATGTTTTTTTGATATTTTGAGATATTTTGTTTTATCTCTGTATCTCTATCACCTAGCAGAGGGTTTGGCATTTAGTTATCATTTAATACATCACTGCTGATTGATTAAATATTTTAATATTCTCTAAGATATTCCATTTCATGCCCAAGTTTAATTTTGGGAAAAGTTAACAAAATGGCTGCTGCTGCTGAAGGACTCCCGTGTGTACTTCTAAGGGTTGTTGTGAGGAACAAATGAGACATTTGTAAAAGGCTTAGCACAGTGCCTGGCACATAGTAGGCAATTTAAAAATGATCATTCCCTTCCTTTGCCCTACTTGGCTGTGGGAAATCAGACCAGGATTTTTCAGGCTGCGCCCCCTCTGGTGGCCAGCAAGCATGCTGCAGTCTCTTAAGAATGCAGTTTTTTGGGGGCTGTTTTTCTTTTTTTTTCCATACACCTGTGAAAGCGATTTACACAGCTGGGCTCTTATTTCAAATAGATGGACACCTGCTGGTCAATTCAGTCAATTCATCAGTCAACAAGCACTTATTAAGCACTGTGTGCCAAGAAATGTTAAAATATTATACTCCCTCATTGAAAAATTAATGGCGACATTGTCCTTATAGGTCTACAGAAGGCATCATTGACCAACACGACCAAAGGATATCAGTGTTACATAAGGTACTGGAATTATAGGAATCTAGGCTCGCCATGTTTCCCAGTCCTTTCTGGGACCAAGGCATTCTGAGACCCCAACCACCCACTTCCTATCACTTAAGTTAGAACACTCTTGGGGCTCTAGAACCCAAGAATAAAGAGACCAGAGCCAAAGTTGACAGAATATTCCAGAGTGCTTCCCTCCATAGCAAATCAGTGTCCTGTACTCCAAGCAAGGTTCTAGTTCTGATTCTCATGTGGGTCCTAATCCTTGGCTACCTCTTTCTAAGCACGTCCCAAGCCTGTATCTTCTGCCGCCTCCCTTCTAGAGGCCTTTCTGCACGTCTGGCTCATCTCTGTGACCAGATAAGTTCAGAGTGGGGAGACTGTAAAACCAGCTGGAACTTCTCAACCTTTGCCTTAGGTGGGATCTAGGAATCCTTTCCTCTAATCCCAATTCTGTCTCCTCCTCCAAATCTGTCAGGGATCTGAGCTGAAAGCCATCTGTTAGAACAGTCTTTCCCTCTTCTGCTCAATCCCCTAATTCTCTTCACATCACCACTCAATAAATCTATTGATAAGACCTCCCTTGGATCCTATTATAGGATTCACTTTTAATGTGGGCCCAGGGAATCCATAAAGGAAGACTAGATCACTTGGAGGGTGACTCCATCTTCCAGGATCCATAAGATTTTCTCTATATCTTTCCCATCTCCCCTTCTTCCCCAGATGATGTGTCCATGGATAGAATTACAGAGAAGACACACAGGGTCATGACGGTCCTTGGTGAGGAGATGAGAGGTGGCACTATAGGGGGATAAAGAAGGGAGAATGAACCATTGGGAAAGATAATGGGTAGAGGGCATAGAATAAAAGAAGTATCGATTGGTGATCAGAGAAGAGGAAAAGAAGTATGGTAAAAGGAGAGGGAGGGGAGAGGAGAAAGGGGAATGAGAAAGTGGGTACCAGGGATGGGGGGCAAGGAGAGGTGTGGGAATGGAAGATGAGGAGAGGAGCATGGGGAGAAAATGGGAAGTTGGAGAAAAGGAATGGTTTGGAATCACTGACAGAAAATGGAAATGAGGATGTAGAGCAGGGGCCAAGGGGAAGGGTTATGAACAAACCATTTGCTGCCCTTCTCCCCAGAAATCAAAGGTTCCCTGTTTTCCCTTCCCTCCTATTGGCAATGGCTTCAGGAGACTAAACTTCCTCAATATGTGAGGCAAGGTATCTGGCATGGAGGATGGGGAAGGGGAGATACCCGGAATCCTGCTGGATATGAAGTATTGGTGGGTGGGAGGAGGGTGTTGGATCGCGGACAGACACTTTTCTCCTTGATTTTCTCAGCTCTGTGCCCTCCTGCCTGCCGTGAGTATACAGCATATGAGTTGAGAGCAAAGGGGTAGTTTGACCACCTGGATCTGTAAGGAGAGCAAAGGTTGGGTGGGGAGGGTGAGGAGAGAATCAGAGATTCCCAGGAGACTGAGTCCAAACCCTCATCACCACTATTGAAGCCCCAGGAGGGAGGGGGCTGGCTTCTCCCTGCACTGTCACGGCCAGCCAACACTGCAGTCCCCGCTGTGACCTCCAGGTGGAAGGACTACCCTGTACAACTGCTCTACATGCAAAGCTTTTGAGGTTCATTGCTGGGCTCTCAAGCGTTGCTTCCCAGGTCAGCCTCGTATCTAAGTACCTTGTCTACTCTTTCCGGAAGCTCCTGCCCTTGGGGACCCAGTCATGCAGCCCTCAGACTCTTATCTGGGGTTTAATTCCTTGTCCAAAAGCCTTCTCACCCTCCTGTCCCTGACTTCCCTTTCGAAAAGGGGCACTAAGGGTCCCTCTGCTTCCTGGCAGCTCTCTCACTCCACCCTCCTTCTTTCCCACAGGACAACAGGACCTAAGAGAAGCCAGGATCCTGCTCCTTTCTCTTTCAGCTGCCTCATTAATTCTAGGTTTCATCAGCTGTATAGTGGAGTGAGCTAGGGAATGGGACTGAGGTTGGGAGTGTGGGGCAAGTGCCATTGTAATTACCATATTTTCTTCTATCCCACCACAAACCAGTCTTTATTTTTTCTCATTCCTTTTATCCCCTCCCTCCAGGTCCAGATCCCTCCTTGCAGAGTGATCCTCATGAGGAAACTCCAAGACCTTCCCCCCAGTTTCCATCTTCAAGGTCTCTCTGTTGACTCAGTCTGGCCACCCATCCAGTACTCCCAACCTCCAAGGACCACACACATACCTAACTTCCCACCCCCTCACACGCACCATGACTCTTTGTGACTCAAATGAATACAGATGGAAAGACCTCCAATAGTGTCTCACCAGAACCCCTTTCACCTAGTTCTTGAAAAATCAGCTGGGAACATTGTCCCCATAATCATCTCCAGTCTCCCTCTCCTCAGCCCCCATGGGTTTTGCAGATTCTGGAAGATTCAACCTTCTTTCCAGATTCAATCTTCTTTGGAAAATTCTCCCCATGTTGGGGGTGACATTACCTTGTTTTAAAGCTAACAAGGTGTACATAGATGTGGGTGTATGTGTATTCATGTATATTCTCACTCGGAGTGAGACGCGCCTCCACTTCCCTGGCATTTTTCTTCTCCTGTTGTCACTAAATATCCTCAGTTTAATCCCTTCACCTGTTCGCGTCTTTAATCTACAGTAAAGGAGAAAGACAGTTCTGGAGGGCTCTCGCTTTCATAAGGGACATAGAGTCTTCACCTATGGGGAAACCCCAGCTACAAGGAGGAAATTGAGTATTCACCCTTGAGGAGTGTAAGTTAGAAATGGAACAGGATGTCTGAATCTGAAAACATGGGTTTTTCCCTTGAAACTACGGTAGCTACCCTTCGTAGTTTCCCTATATTTGACAGGGGCACCCTCATCTCTAGATCTCCCTCTCAGTTAACCTTGTTACTTTCCTTTCTCTTCTCTCTCGATCTCATCACCGAGTTCTATTGATTCTTCCTGATGTTTCTCAAGTCCAGTTCAGTCCCTTCTTTTCCTGTTCCATTGGCACCAGACTAATTTAGGCCTATGTCACTTTTTATTTGGATCATCGCATCTGATCTCATCTCCCTGTCTCCAGTTTCTTGCTCCTCTGCACACCACTGCCAGAATAACCTTCCTTATCAAGGTTTAATCAAGATACTCATCTCCCTGCTCAAAATCCTCAGCCCCCACAGTCTACAGAATAAAATACAAACCTAGTCTAGCTTTCAAGGCACTCTGCAATCTGTTTCCCACCTATATTTCTAGTCTTAGTCACACTACACCCATTCTGTTCCCTAATTATATTTTGCCCTTTCCCCCCTTCATAATGTGTACAAGCTAGAATGGTAAATCCCACATTTGTACCAGCTGAAAATTACTGACGTGTCTACTCCTCCGTAAAGTCTTCCCTTATTTCTTCCCCCACCCATAAGTGATATCTATCTCTCCTTAAATATCACATCATCATTCCGGATCTCTTCCACCATTCCCTTTGTAAATTTGTCTGCCTAGAAGGCAGGGAACCAAGTCATTTTCAAAATTTTGTTTCCCTTGAACCTAGCCTGGGGTTTTGCACATACTAGGCCCTCAGTATTTCTTGAATTGAATATTCGAATTGAATTCAAGATCATCCACCATATAACCCTCCCATTTTTCCATCCTCGTCTCCCAGACACCAACCTTCCATGTCTACTGAACAGGTTTATTCCCTTTTCCTATTATTACTGCTTCTAGGCCTTTGCCTCTACCATTTCCACTTTTAGGCTTATGCTCATATTCAGACCTCTTTCCCGTCCCTCCATGTTGCTAAATCTTAACCTTCCTGTTAGCCCTAGCTCAGGTTTCTTCCCTTTCACCCTATCCCTCAGTAAGCTCCTGGTCTGTAATTCTATTGCCATTACAATCTCAACCACTCAAATGGCTCTTAAATATAGCATCCTCTAAGGGTATGTCCCCACCCTTCTCATTCCCAAAGTCATGCTACGCTGTAAGTCCTTTTAGAGCCAGGAGGAAGAGCTCAGCAACTTTTCGTTGCACTTCTCTGGATCCAGTGTCTGAGTACTAAGTACCTTACCTGAGTACTACTGTTGAGGTATTAGGGGTTTAGAGGTACTTAGGACCCCAAAATACTGACACGTGCCGAATGAATTTGACCCAAGCCTTCTAACAGTTCAAGAAAAACAAAGTTTATTTAAGATTCACCATAGTGGGTAGACTCTTAAGAAATCTCACCATTTCGTGAGGCTGGAGGTAAGGTTATCTATTTTATCATGGCCACGTTCTCTGTTTTAACCAATTACTCTGGCCCTACCTTCGCCTCGACCCCTTGGGTCATGGGCATTGAAGGGGAAACTAAGGGATGTCTCCAGACATACACCCTTGCCTACCAAATTGAAAATGTCTGGTTTGAACACTCCTTCCTTATGCTCTCCTCATGCCCAGCCCCCTTGTTGGGAAGGGACCTGATGGTGAAATTGGGGAGCCAACTTTCTCTAGTTAAACCTCTCATTTCCATTTTCCCTCTGTTCACCAGACTTCCCCATGTTCCCCCAGAGGTGTGGGAGACAGTTTGAGCCAACTGTTTGTACAAGCATCACAAAGAATTCCTGGGTGAGCTACTTCTCCCGCCCCAGCCACAGTTCACTTCCAGGATCCTAAAGTGTTCCCACAGTGATGCCAATATCCAGTTAAGCCCAAGGCCTGGGAGGGATTGCAACCATTAATTGCTACTCAAGGCCCTAACTCGCTCCCTGTAGAGTAGGACCCCAACCAGGCTAAAGCTTTTGGGACTTTAAAAACTAAATTGACCACCACTCCAATATTAGCTCTAGAAAAACCTTTCACTCTCTGTGTTGATGAAAGAAGAGGACTGGCTGCTACAGCCATTCTAACTGAGGAAGCTTCTAAACCTCTAGTTGACCAGCCCTTAGGAGTTCTGACTTCTCATCAAATTCAGAGCATCCTGGAAGCAAAGGGCCACCAGTGGCTGCCTAGGCTCACCAAATATCACGCCTCGCTCTTACATACCCCTGACCTAATTCTTCAGGTGTGCCACATACTCCCAAACCCCAAAGCAGTGTGGTACACAGAACAAATGGTTAGGAGAGCTAGGTACGTAACAGTCATTCTCCACCACAACATAGAGGTCAAATCCCTGCCGCCTGGGACCCCTACCCAGAAGGCAGAATTAATAGCCCCCACTAGAGTTCTATAGCTAGGGGAAAATAAAAGAGTAAGTGTTTTTACTGACTCGAAATATGCTTTCCATGTTCTACGTGCCCATAGAGCAATTTGGAAAGAAAGGAGATATCTGACAGCAAAACATTCCTTTATCAAACATGCCCTTTTCCTTCTATGTTTTGGCCTTGCCATAGTTATCTTTAATTCCCTCCAGGGAAATTGTCCTGTACTCCTATATTGTCTGTTTAGTTCTTGTTTGTGTAACCCCCTTGGCAGGTTTGTCTCCTCCAGGGTCCAAACCATCAGTTTCCGGATGATTGCTCAGACTATGTACACCCTTGAATGGGACCCATCAAGGCAGGGACGGTTCTATACCCCTTCCCAGCAGGAAGCAGTTTCAGAAGCTAAGACCTTCTCCCCTTCTCCCAAAGGAATTTGGGTCCCATTTGTTTGAGGGGGGAATGATGGAGTACAGCCTCTAGGAATCCCCTTGAACCCACCTTGAATCTTCCCACTTGATCTGGCTTTTCATGCCCAAATAACCTAGCATAGGCCTCCATTGTCTGATTACCTCAGATTGCCTCTTGCCTTTGATCCTATCGAAATATCTATACCCTCCATTGTCTGTCTTCTCCAGGTAGTCTTCAGATATTTACCACTCTTTTTTTTGTTTTTGTTTTTTTTGGCAGGGCAATTGGGGTTAAGTGACTTGCCCAAGGTCACACAGCTAGTACATGTGTCAAGTGTCTGAGGCTGAATTTGAACTCAGGTCCTCCTGACTCCAGGGCCGGTGCTCTACTTACTGCGACACCTAGCTGCCCCATGCCACCTAGCTGCCCCTATTTCCTACTCTTAATCCCATGCCTGGAATATGACATCACTCCAGTCCCCCAGTCACCCCAGTCCCATCAAGATCCTCCCTAAACCACTCCTCCCATCACCCCAGACTACTTGACCACCCCTAGATCCCTCCCACAATCTTTCTGCATATAAGCCTTACCTTGCTTCTATGAAGGTGCTCATATTCAATCTAGCTCGACTTAGATTGATCTGGCCTGCTTGTGTCAATACAGGCATCACAAAATGTTGAGATTTTTTAAAGAGTCTACCCATTATGGTGAATCTTTAAAAAACTTTGTTTTTCTTTGGCTGTAAGAAGGCTTGGGTCAAACTCATTTGGCAGGACCCAGCATGTCAGTATTTTGGGGTCCTGAGCACCCCTAAACACCTAGAACCTCAACACTACCATCCCATGTGAGATACTTGTACCAGAGGGAGCTAGATGGCTCAATGGATACAGTGTGGCCCCTGGAGTCAGGAAGACCTGAGTTTAAATCTGATCTCAGACACTTACAGTTGTGTGACTCTGGTGAAGTCACCTTTGTCTGCTTTAATCCACTGGAGAAAGAAATTGCAAACCACTGCAATAAACCAAGAAAACCTCATAGACAACATTGGTGCGCCATGGTTCAAGAGGTCATGAAGACTGGGACACAGCTGAAGTGTCATTCCCGCCCCCCAAGCTAATGTTTGATTTAAATTCAACAGGTCTTTTTAAAGTGCTTACACACGTGAGATACTGTGCTGGATGCCGAAGATACAAAAACAAAGAGTGGCGCCCTCATCTCTGGATCTTAGTCAACCTTGTTACTTTTCTTTCCCTTCTCTCTTGATCTCACCAAGTTCTTTTCATTCTTCCTAAAGTTTCTCAAGTCCAGTTCAGTCCCTTCTCTCTGGTTCTACACTTAGGCCTGCATTATTCTTTATCTGCATTAGAGTGAAGATTCAACATTTACATAGATGAGCAAATACAATGTAATTTGAGGAGTGCCAGAACTCCAACTAAGAGAAGTGGAACTTAGGTCACAGGTGCAGTGACTAAAACTAAAATGATAGGGATCAGGAAGGAGCTTGGAAAACCACCTGTAGGAGGACTTGGAGGCAGAAGTTAGAATGCGCACATAGGGAAACGTCGAGTGCATACTGGAGATTGTTGCGAAATTAGTCTGGAAAGGTACATGGGAACTAGATGGTGAGGGTCTTAAAATGTTGATTCCACCCTTGAAAGTCATCATGTGGGTTACCCATTCCCAAATTCCAAGAGCAGACCTTTTAGAAACACAAGAGATTTCCTCCCATGGTGCGGTTCTTGGAGAAAGAAGAGAACAATCCAAACAGGCCAACAAGGCCAATGATATTTGGAAATTGCAGGTTCAGTGGGAAGGAAGTTGTTTGTTCAACAGTCCTGGAGTCTGTTTGCCTTAGGAAGGGAATACCAGACCACAGGGTGACACTACGAGAATGGGAGGGCCAGGGATCCGCCAGAATGCCAGCAGTTGCCTTGATGTCAATTCCCTTTTTAAGGGATGCTTTATGTATTTCCATATCTAGCTGCTGACTTCCGTGAGCCCTCTGCACGATTCATGTGTGTCTACATAGGCAGATGTATATTTGTGCTGTGTGTTACCAGGTTATGTGTATCCACATGGGTCTTTCTCAGTGTGGTTGGAAGGGAGGCAGGAACAGATCTCTAGAGTCCCTAACCACTCTTCTCCAACAGAGGTTTTGATTCTTGCCAGGAGGGGCAGCAGAAGATTGGAGCTAAAGGCTGACTACTTTGTTCTCACCAGAAGGAGGAGGTACCAAGACAGAATTATATCTATCTTTCCCCTTAAGTATTATTAGTCCACAGGAAATGATTTTTAGGTTCAAGCTGAGCTCCTGATTGCTGTTCCTTAATGGAGAAGGAACACCCCAAGCTGTATATCCAAGCCTTGATTTCCTTCCTACCAAATGCCAGTTTCACAAAAATATGTAGCAAATAGCAAATAAACTCATTTAAGCCGATAGCTTACAAAAACCAGGGAAGATACAAAGATGAAAATGTACCGGATAATACATAAAGTGAATGAATTCTTCCATTGAGATCTCGGTTTAACCAAGAGATTGAGTCCCAGATCTCACCCAAAAGGAAATTCCCTGGAAATCTCTAGTAAACTAAGGATAGGGACATGTTTAGGGTTCTGGCTCCTCTACATGTCAGCTTCATCCGAGAGTCTTTCTCTCTCTTAAGGGATCTGAAGAGAATTTGGAAACTTGAATTTCTTTCTGGAAGCTGGAAGTCAGAAGGCCAAGATCTTTCTTCTCCCATGCTTTTATCAACTATTCCCCTTAGGCAGTCATGGAGCATTTAGTAATCAGTCTTCTCCAATGAGGACAGTCTTATCCTTTGAACTTTGGCCTGAATATTCTTTAGCACTCCCTCTGGGGAGCTACCCATCCCACCTCACACTTGAACTAAATTAATAAATGAAGAAGCGTTTACGTGTTCTTATAGTTAAATACCAGTAGTTATGCCTAAACAACATAAGGCAGTGCTTCTCAGATGCCTCTAAGTAACTGTCCTGTAAGCTCCTCCGGTTGATTGGAAAACATATCAAACTGACCAATGATTCTTATGAACTCCCTTAATACATCATTAACACAGTTGCCAAAATAATCTTCCTAACCTGGTCACTACCTGGCACAAAAGCACTTAAGAAGCTCTCTAATGTCTATAAGATAAAATGCTATCTCTTTAATGGACTGGCTCCACTTTATTTCAAACTACCATTTTCATAATTGAGGCAGCTAGTTGGTACAGTGGATAGAGTGGCCAGCCTTAACTAAAGAAGACATCTCTCTGAGTTCAAATCTGGCCTCTGACACTTACTATCTGGGTGACCCTGGGCAAGTCACTTAACCTTGTTTGCCTCAGTCTCCTCATCTGTAAAACGAGCAAGAGAAGGAAATGGCAACCACTGCAGTAGCTTTGCCATGAAAACTCCAAATAGAATAAAGAGTTGGACACAACTGAACAATAAATTTTCATAACTAACTTTACGATCCAGGAAAACAGGACAGTTTGCTACTTCCTGCCTCTGTGGATCTTTGAAAGCTATCTCCTATGCCTATAATGCATTCCATCCATATTCCTATCTGTTTGAATTCTCAATTTCTTTCAAGATCCAGCTCAGGTGTCCCTTTTCCCATAAAGTGTTCCTTGATTGCCCCCTTATATTTTTTTTTGGAGAGGGAAGGCAGGGCAATTGGGGTTAAGTGACTTGCTCAAGGTCATACAGCTAGTAAGTGTGTCAAGTGTCTCTCAGGCTGGATTTGAACTCAGGGCCTCTCGACTGCAGGGCCAGTGCTCTACTCACTGTGCCACCTAGCTGCCTCACTCCCTTATATTTCTAATAGCACCTTGAATTAGAATTCCTTTGCCTTTACAATAACTCACATATGTAACCGAGATTAAGGATGCCATCCCCTTCACCACCAACTCCTCCGCCCCACCATACATAGACACATGTGTAGTCTAGTTGGAGTGGTTACCTCTTTAACTGCCACTGGGTTACTTTCTTATTCTCTTCCAGAGTCCTAAGACGATCAAGAGGTATGTTCTTTTATTTCTTCATAAATTAATAGAAATGTACGGTCTTATTAGTTAGCTTTGAGATTCTACTCCAGCTAATAAAAATAAATTAGAGAAACCTCTTTTCCCATAAGCTTTCTCTCCTCATCTTGGTCTCAGATAAACATTCATTTTAATAGCTGTACAATGTATTAACAATTTATAACACTGACTGCAATAGCGTCTTCTGCAGACCGTAGATACTGTTGTTTCCTTAAGAAGTAATAGAATATAGGCTATCAACAACCATTTTAAAAAATGCTGTAAATCACTAATAATTAGAGAAAGGCAAATTTTAAAAACCTTAAGGTTTCACCGCACACTCTTCAGACCAGCAAAGATGACAAAAGGGAAAACGCAAGTGGTGGAGGGGCTGCAGAAAACTGAGTCAGATGGTGGGGTCACTCTCAAACAGAAATGAGGGTTGCCAAACCATGTGTGAAGATCCTGTGGGCTACATCTTAACTTGGAAAACCACATATTAATATTATCTATGTTCTGTTTATTTTTTTCTTTTTGTTAAATATTTCCCAGTTACATTTTAATCTTGTTTGACTGAACTCGGGAGTGTTGCAACCGGCCCAGGACAGTGTTTGACATCTCTGCCCCACAGCACTTTTGGTGGAGCTGTGAAATGGTCCAGTCATTCTTGGAAAATAATTTGGAACTCTGCCCAGAAAGTGACCAAACTTCATACCCTTTGACACAGCTGTAACACTAATCGACCTATACCCTACAAGAGATCAAAGAAAGAGGAAAAGGGCCACTGGCAAGGCTTTGGTGCACATTAAAGTGAGAACAATGTACACAATAAATGAAAACAACATCATTGGGAAAACCCACTTTTAAAAGACTTTAGGCTCCGATCAATGCAATGATGAACCATAAGTCTAGAGAACCGAAGATAAGACAAAACACACCATTCACTTCCTCCCAGAGAGGAGATGAACTTAAAATGCAGAGAGACACATACAAATACAGGGATGGCCAATGTACAAATTTGTTTTGCTGGACTATGAATACTTAATAAGATTTTGTTTTTCTGTTTTGTAATTGTTGTGCAACATGGGGAGAGGAGAGTGGGAAGGACAGACTATAAATGCATGTAAATGTATATATAAACATGAATATTTACATTTAAGGAATGTTGAGAAATCTGTCATGACTAGAGAAAGACAATATGATACAAGAGATGAAGATAAATTCTTTCTTGAGAGAAGTAATTTAACTCTTATCTTGCTGTTTCCACAATCTGGCTAGCAGCTTTTGTGGGGGTGTAAGATCCACCCACAGCCAGCACCCA
>JAQQSZ010011829.1:0-12155 GCA_028646595.1 Phalanger gymnotis | reverse complement strand
AAAGCAATCCAACCTGGATTTTTTCTATTCAGCTCTCAAATCCAATTCATTGTCCCTGTACAGTGTCTCTCCAATATATATGGACCAATTGTGTTTGTGTGTATTTAGTAGCTAAGGTGGTTTTTAGTAGCTTTTCTTTTCTCCTTGTGGCTTTTGAGTTATGTTTCAGCTTCCATTGGTAATGATGATAGCCTGTGTTGATATCTATTCTTTTGTTGATTTCCCATTTTCCACCATCAATGGCTTATTTAAATAGATCAGGTTGGAGCAATAATAATAATAATTATTATTATTATTATTTATTAGCTAACTTTTATAAAGTCTTTACTATATGCCAGACACTGAGGTAATATTTTTTGTTTAGTTGTTTTTCAGTCATGTCCAAATCTTCATGATCCCATTTCTTGGCAAGGTTACTGGAGTTGTTTGCCATTGCCTTCTCCAGATCATTTTACAGATGAAGAACTGAGGCAAATAGGGTTAAGTGACTTGCCCAGTATCACACAGGATTTGACCTCATGAAGATGGATCTTCCTAGTTTCAGTGTGGTGTAGTAGAATGGCCCTTGGACTTTGAATCAGGACCCTGAAATTGACTCCTGATTCTGCTATTCCATAACCCTTCATCTCTCTCTAAGTCTCCTTTTTCTCATCTGTAAGATGAGCATAACAACACTTGCAATCCGTGAATCAAGTAAAGTACTTGGTACAACCTGAAGCACTATCATTATCAATGAATTAGATAATCCAAGAAAGACTTTCCTCTAACTGGCTATGCATTACTCCCATAATAATTATGGCTTCCAGCCCACTCCTTCACCTCCAACTACCGAAGCAATTTCCTGACTATGTCAACCCCCTCCCCCCAAGTCTCAGTTGAGATGCTCCAGTCATCTGTAGAATCAAAGTTGTCTCTGTGGTTTTTAACATCCTTCCCAACTGGTGCCCTCCTCCCTTCCCAGCCTTCCTTCACTCTTCCCTCTTCCCCCCATTCCACTCCAATTGGCTCACTCCAAAGTTCCTCATGTGTGACTCTCCCTCTCCTGCCTTCGTGCCTGGAATCCCTCTTTACCTCTGCCTTGTAGGATCCCAAACATCACTTTATAACTGGATTCTGTCCTGCTTTTTCCAGATGTTAGCTCACCCCTTCCCCAAATGACTTTACATTCATTTTGTATATATTATGAAAGTTCATGGGTCTCTCTCATTAGACTATAAGCTCTTTGAGGACAAGAACTGTTTTTGCTTTTTCCTTGTGTATTGAGGGCTTGACACAGTGACTGGCCACATAGTACTGACCATTCATTAACTAAGTGAATTGCAAGTGTTTGGAGGTGGGAAAGATCTCAGAGCTTATCCGGTTCCACTATCTTCTTTTGAAAGAGGAAGAAGCTGGCATCTCAGAGAGGGCAATTAATTTGCCCAAAGTCACACAGCCAGTTCATTGACAGGACTCCAATCCAGGTCTCCTGAGATTCAGTCTAACCTGAGTTAGACTGGGACCCTGAGTCCCTGCCATCTCTCTAATGTCACATGCCAACTAATAAAATAGCCAAGGCAGGACTCACAGGGTGAGCACTTCAGACGCTCTAATAAGACATGAGTGGCAGGCTAGATATTTGGTGGCCATCAAAGCATGACCCACCTGTGCAAAGACTATTCATGAAGCCAGATTATCTAACTTACAGAGAAGAGTAGAGAAGCAGAGACATGTGGACACAGGATTTATTGAGAATCAGAGGACTTGCCTTCAAGTCCACCTGTACCACAGATTGCCTGTGTGACCCTGGTAGGAACAGATCAGAAAACAGCTAGCTAGTAGAACTGTTTAGCTAGAACATAGAATGAATGAAGGGGAATAATATGGAATAAAGCTGAAAGGTAGGTTGAAGCTGGATTGTGGAAGGCCCTAAGTGCCAGGCTAAGAGGTGTTTATATTTTTTATTCTACAGACAATAGGAAACCACCAAAGGTTTCTGAGTAACAGAATGATACGGTCTAACCTATGGTTTAGGAAGATTATTAAACAGTATGAAGGACAGACTATTAAGAAAAGATAATGGAAACAGAGAGATCAAATATGAGGCTAATTAAATAGCCCAAGGGAGAAGTGATGAGGGTCTGAGCAAGGATGATGGCCATGAGGATGAGGAGGAGAGAGACATGAGAAATGTTATGGAAGGAGATGCAATATTCATAGATTTAGGATCATAGTTTTAGAGCTGCCCTGGCAGTTACCAAGTCCAGGCTCCTCATTCCCTCACTGCCACTCCTTGTCAAGTATTTGGTTTGGGAGGTGGAGGGAGATGGAAGAGCCATGAATGAGCCTGCAGTTGTGAATTTGGGTAAGAGGGAGGATGGTACCATCATTAAAGTTTATGAGGCACTTTGGGAGAAGGAGAAGATTGTTGAGGGGTTGGTTAGGGGTAGAGGAGGAGTGTATTCATAGACTCTAGAGCTAGAATGGAGCTGAAATATTATTAATCTCCTTCCAGTTTTAGAAAGGAGGCCCGTAGAGGGAAATGACTTGCCGAAAGCCACACCATTGACAAGTAAAGTGGGAATTCAAATCCAGGTCTTTGGAGCCCAAAACCAGGATTTTTCTGCCTGTACAACATACCTCTTCAGTTTATATATCCTTTGCTTTGGCTAAACAAGATCACTTCACAGAATCTCAGAGTTGGAAGAGGTCAACCTGAATATGAACAGGAACTCCCTCTGCTTCTGTTCCCAGAGAAGGGAACCTCACTACCTATCATAGTAGTGAGTAGGTTCCACTTTTGGACAAGAAGTTGATCTTATGGAACCAACATCTCCCAGCAATTTCTCCCTTCCCTCCTCCATCCCCTCCCACATTGTTCCTTGCTGTAGGGCCAAAGAAAACAAGACCAATCCTTTTTCCATGTAAGGGCTTATCATGCCCCTCCCTAAGTCTTTTTGCAGGCTAACCATTTCCACTGATCCCTATAGGGCACAGAGGCAGTACTACACAGTAGATACAGCACTGGTCTCAGAGTTAGGGAGACCTGATCCATATCCTGACACATACTGGCTGGGTGACCCTTGGCAAATCACTCAGCCTCTCTGTGCTCCTAATAACTCTCCAAGCCTAGTCTAAATGGCAGAAGAAGTACCCACCTGCATTGGTAGATGGAGTTTCCCAAACCAATGACATCACCAGTCCAGTCCTTATCCCCATGCTTGTCTCTGTGTGGCACAGTCTCCTCACCATCTTGGTTGCCTTTCTCTGCACTCTATCTTGTTTGTGTTTATCCTTTCTTAAGTGTGTCCCTGTTCTCCAAGCAGGACAGAATACCACCAAACAAGTCCCTTACTCTTTCCACGTACAGAGCCTTTAATGTGGCCTAAGATCACTTTTATACAATTCTTTTATTATTATTTTGGGTACCATATCACACAATTGACTCATATGGAACTTTCAGGCAGAAAACCCCATGGATCTTCTCAAAGGAGCTGTTTTTCAACTGCTGCACTTGTAAGGCTGATTTTCTTAAATCCAAGTGGAAGAATGAATATTTATTCCTTTAAAGTTTCATCTTCTTAGATTAAACCCAGTGGTTTCTAACCTGTCACGATGTTATTCGATCTTTCTTTTGTCATCCAGTGTGTTAACTATCTATCTCAGCTCTGTGTCTTCTCTATGATTGATGTCTTCTGTACTTTTTATCCAAAAATATTAAATGTCACAAAACCAAGGATGAATCCTTAGGGTATTCTACATTGAAACCCCTGCCAAGTTGACATCAATATATTGTTATTGTTCAGTTGTTTTAGTTGTATCTGACTCTTTGTGACTTCATTTGGAGTTTCTTGGCAAAGATACCAAAGTGGTTTGTCATTTCCTTCTCCAGTTCATTTTATAGATGAGGAAATTGAGGCAAGAAGAATTAAGTGGCTTGCCCAGGATCATGCAGCTAGTAAGTGTCTGAGGCCAGATTTGAACTCAGGAAGATGAGTCTCCCTGACTCCAGGCCTGGCCCTCTGTCCACCATGCCACCTACCTATCCATCATTCCATTAGTGACTGCTTTTTGAGTTCATTCACTCAATCCCATCTATGCTATCAACTAGCCCAGATTTCTTTGTATTATTCACAAGGATATCCTGGAGGCCTTTGTTAGATGTTCTGAGCAAACCCAGGTGTATTCTGTTTGTGGTCTCTCTTGATAATTTAGTAACTCCATTAAAAAATTAAATGAGCCTAGTCTAGTGTGACTTCCTCTTAATGACACCATGCTGACTCCTAGACACCACTACTGCCTTTTCTGAATACTCACAAACCATCCCTTTGATAATATATGCTAGAATTTTGCCAGGAATGCAAGACAAACTCACCAGCTTATAGTTTACATATTCCATCTTCCTGTTCTTTTTTTTTTCCATCTTCCTGTTCTTGAAAAAAAGGGACATTTATCTCTATTCCTATAGCCCTCCCCTTCTCTAAAATGTTTAAAAGATCATTGAGAAGGAGCTGACAATCAGAAGTATCAGTTCTTTTAGTGTCCTGGAAGCAGGGATGGAGTTTTTCTGGGCCTGGAGCCTTGAACTCATGCGGGCATTGGGAAGATCTCTTACTCTCCCCCCTTTTCCTCCTTAAATGGAACTGTGTTTCTTTCAGTCTTCTGAACATTCTTGACAACCTCCCGTCTCTGCTGGGTTAGCTTCCCACTGCAGAATTTTAGACCATGGATTCCAACCTTCCCTTTCTCTGAATCATGTGATTCTCACAACTGTCACCCCTACTGTACAGATAAAGGTTGAAACATAGAGACAATCACAAGATCAGAGAGGAGACCCCAGAGACCACTGTGCCCATCCCTGCTTCACTGTACAAATGAGGTTTATAAAAAAGCACTGATTTGCCCAGGCTCAGAGACAGCTGGCAGAGCAGGGATTTCAAGCCTCATCTTTGGACTTCCAATACACACAGCCGGTTGTGTCTCAACGGCACATTGTTGCTGGGGTGGGGGTGGGGGCTACAAACCTGCCTGGAGAGGCTCCAATGAGTTACAGGTCTGCTGGACATAAGTATTTTTTATTAGGTTCCTCAAAAACTGTATATTGAGATGGAGGGATATTTGAGAGTGAGGTTGTTGCCAAAGACCTGTAAGTCTTCACCACATAAAATATTCCAAATATTTGTCCCTATCTGTCCAACAAAGATGATGATAGTAAGGTCTGATGTTTCTATAGCAGCTTAGAGCTTACAAAGCACTTTACCTACATCTAATCTGATCCTCGTAACCTTCCTGGGAAGTATGTCTATCCAGACATTTTTACAAATGAGGAAACTGAGATAGAGAGAGGTTCTGTGTGAGCTCGAGCCAATCAGAACCTCCTTGGGCTTCAGTTTCCTTTGTTGTACACTGAGGGGGCTCCAGCTGGCTTCTAAGGTCCTCTCCAGCCCTGGATCTGCGGTCCTTATGGCCGTGCTGATCATCATACAGTACACATGGGAAAAGTGATTGGAGCCTGTTTCTTCCTCCTGGGAGCCCACTTCACTACCCCACACAGGTGTTTTATTGTCCCTATTCAGTTCATGTTGAATTTGAAAAGAGATTTTTCTTTTTTAAATCTCCTGTCTTTTCAATGACTTCCCCTTCCTCTCCCCCATCTTAAATACATAGGAACACATCCCTATCCATATGTCTGCACCTCCTTTGGCAGATGTGAAAACTGCCTTCCAGAAATTAACAAATAATTTGTGAGTTTCCTAAATTACACTCATTTAACACTGAATTAAGTCCTAGAAGCTCTTAAGAGGTCTTGGGAAAAATTATTCACACATCTCTGAAAAATGAGACAAACCGCTATCATTTAGAGCCCAATGCCATCACATCTGAATGCTCAGCAGTGCAAAAGCAAAGGAGCTGGCTGTTTGTGATGAGGGGTAAGGGTGGCATTGAGTGGCGGGTCAGAAGCCTGCTGTTCCTGCAAAGAGCTACATTTGAAAATGGGGCTTTGAAAGTGTTTCTCTCTTTCTCCAGCCTTGAAGTGCGAGTCTCATGATATGCCCAAAATAACATCCCACTTTCTTCAATATTGGCCAAAATTGAAAGCAAGAGTAAAACCCATCTGTAACCCACCTTGTTATTTTTGTCAGATTGCAGAGAGAGCTCCAGCCAATCTGGAGCATCGCTGACTCCTTGAGATGGAAGGGACCTCGAAGGCATGGCGTCCAACTCATACCTGACCAGAAATACACTCTCCACTTCCCTGCCAAGTACTCATTCAGCCTTTCCTTGGAAACTGCCAGCGATAAGAATTTCATCACCTCCAGAGGCAACTTGTTTACTGTGAGCCAGAAAGACAGCACAGAATAATGGAGAGGGCACTGGGCTTGAAGTCAGAAAGACCCAGGTTCAAATCCTGATCCCTACAGTCATTAAGTATATGATCCTGGGTAAGTCACTTAACTTTGGAGTCTCAGTTTTCTTGTAAAATGAAGGGATTCGACTCAAGGGCTTCTAAGGTCATTTCCAGCTCTGAATCTCCAATCCTACAATCTAATGCGTGGGTTGTTTTATCCTTATTTTAAGGAATGACCTGTCTCTTCAAATTCTACTGCTTCTGCTGCTTCTTGGGACCAAGCACTAACAATTCTCTTCCATGTATGGGCTCCTGAGAAACACGAAGGGGAGTTCTTATGTGGGAGCTCCCTCCCCCCATCAAACTTTCTCTTCTCCATTTAAATGTCTCAGTTCTTTCACTCGTCATTCGTCGTCTGGCATTACTGATCTTCAGTCATCACCATCTTGGCTGCCCACATTTATTCAGACATGTTTCAGAAAAACTGGAAGGAACCTTGGAAGCTTCTAACCCGGCTCCCTCATTTTAGACGTGAGGAACCTGGCGTCTGGAGAGGCGAGGTACTGGCCAAGGTTCGCAGGCAGAAAGTGGCAAAGCCCAGATTCCGATTCCCATCCTCCATCTCCAGATCTACGATCTTCTGGGCACCTCTCTTCCCCATCTGCCTTTTCTGCACTTCCCTAGAAGACCAGACGAAGCTCTGGGCAGAGGGCAGCCTGACAAGCTCAGCTCAGCATCCTAGTCCTGGTCTGGGCATCCTTGGATAAGACAGCACCCCATGACCCGGGGCAGCTGTTCCTTTGTTAAGAGTCTTCTGTCAAGAAGTCCTTCCTCAGGACCAAGCTTAAAGACGTCTTCCTGCCATCGTTGCTCATTCTGCCCCCTGGTGCCAAGCCAAATCCAGTAATTCCTTGTGGAAAGTGATTTATCGTATTAGGATTGAGCCACATATCAGAGCCCGAAGGACCTCACCAGAGGATATAGGTCTGGAAGGGGCCTGAGATATAATCTAGTGCAAGCCCCTTACAATGAGGAAAATGAGACCCAGAGATGGGAAAAGGCCTTGTTCAAGGTCACTCAGACAGGTGGCACAGTGGGCAGAGCACTGCACCTAGAATCAGGAAGCCCTCAGTTCCAATGTGGCCTCAGATATTCACTAGCTAAATGAGCTTTGGTAAGATGCTTAAAAAAACTCCACCTGCCTCAGTCTCCCCATCCATAAAATGGGAGTGGTAATAATGACATCTACCTCCTAGGGCTGTTGGGAGGATCAAATGATGTAAGTTTGTCAAGTGTTTCTCAAGCCTTAAAGCTGTATGTAAATGCCAGCTATTATTTTTATTGTTTGACCGTCATTATAATCATTCAGCTGGTAAGTAGTCAGGCTGGGATTTGACTTGGGAAATTGTTTTTTAATTCAGTTCTGAGCTCCAGAGGTATTAGGATACAACCCTAGGTGGAGATGCAGTGGGTGTGGGATTGAGAGGCAGGAAAAGCTAGGGACAAATAGACAGGCTCCCCGTCTCTTATTTTTTCTTAGGGTGCTGTCCCACAAACATCTTTCATCCATTGTCAAGTGCAAACTCAATGAAGACAGAGACTACACTCAATGAAATCCAAGCACAGGGATCCTCTACTCCAACTGTCACTCCCTTGTTTTAGATGAGGAGACTGAAATCCAGAGAAGCAAACATTTCCTCAAGGCCACACAACCAAACTAGCGGGTGCCCACAACCCAAACTAGAATCCAAGTCTTTGAGTCCAAGTACTGTGAACTTTTGATAATTCAGTGTAGTGCAAGTCAACCCAAACACTTATTAAGTGCCTACTGTGTGCAGAACTCCATGCTTGGCACTGGAGAAAGACCCTAATGGTAGAAGAGGTACCAGGGTCTCTGCCTGAATTGAGGTCAGAGTGAAGTAAGGAAATAGGGCGCCACCCAGAGAAGGAGAACAATATTACATGATTACTGTATGAGTCACACACACACACACACACACACACACACACACACACACACAATGTTACCTGAACAGGACATGGCACAGCTCTGGATTGGGAGTCAGAGGACCTAGGTTCAAATTCTGACAATGCCCGTTACCAGGTGTGTGACCTTGTATAAGTTACTGTCCTTCTCTGTGCCTCAGTTTCCTCATCTCTAAAATGAAGAGGTTGACCTAGATGCCCTTTGAGGTCCCTTTCAGGACTAGATGAAGGAGAATAAGAGCAGAGGCTGATATTAGCAGAAGTGAATTGTAAAAAGTTTCCAGAAAAGGAAATATCAGAGTTGGGCTTTCAAAGGACTGGTAGGAATGAAATCATCTTGGAAGAAGGAAAGGGAAGATATCCTAGGTATAGAGCACAAAGGCTCATCAGCAGATATTAATGAATGCTTACATAACTGAATTATTATTGTAATTCCCAGAGTTTGTATCTCAGCTTGGGCATTTGCTAACATGTTACCTTAGGTAAATCATGCCATTCCAGCCTCAGTTTCTCCATCTGTAAGATGGGGATACAAAACCTCACACTCCTGTATCACGGGAGCCTTGTAAACCTTGCAACACCAGAAAGAGCTATTATCATTTCTGTCTGTCAGCTTCCTGAGGACCAGGACAATACCTTCATTATTTGAGGATGTTTCTCCCCTCTTCCCCAAAGATCTGCAATTTCTTCAGCATGGGTGCTCCTTTCCCATATGCAGAAGGCAGCACAGGATTACAAATCTAGCATCAGAAAGACTGCCCAGGACAATGCCCTCATTTACAGAAAAAGGAACTGAGCTCGGGAAGTTTGGGACTTGTCCAAAGTCACAGGAACAGTAAAATGTTAGAGGCAAGATTTGAAGCCATGTTCACTGCCTGCAAAGCCAGCCTTCTCTCCATGACAACACACTGAGATTTAGTAGAAATTTAATCAAGTTTAGTAGAATTAGGAAGCTGTCTGAGGCATGTGGAGGTTAAGTGACTGTCCAGAGCCAGTAAGTGGCAAAGGCCTCAGAGATAAGTGATGAGAGCAGGACTCCCAGACCAACCAGGTACCCTCTTCTTCCCAGGCTGCTGGAGCCCAAGGCAGGATTTAATGACTATTCACTGAACAGACTTTGTTGAAAGCCTCTCCCAGCCCAGAATCCAAACCAGAAAATATTAACTCACTCCCTCTCTTCTCTCCTCCTCAATCTTCACCCTCCCCACCCCATACACTTCTAGATCAGGGCTCTCCCTGGGGAATAGGGAATGGGGCTACTACTGCCTTGAGGGTCCCCAAAGAGAAAAAAAAAATTATCCTTTTTTCCCCCTCCTTCCCAGTGCAACAACCTGCCAGGATGCAGGCTCAGCCAGATGGGGGCTTTCTCAAATAGCTTCTGCCCCTCATAAAGGCTCTCAACCTTAAAAATAGGAGTTGACTTTGGGGTTTAGTTCCCTTGACTGGAAGAGCTCTGCTGGTCTTTTCCTCCCTGGGAATTTTTCCTGGCCCAGAGAAACTCAAAAATATCAGAACCCATCTTATCACAAATGCTGCTATCTAGTCTGGGCTATGGAAATTCAAAATTCAGCCCCTTTCCTCCAGCCACCCCAGCCTCGATCTAGGAGCTTCACCCTCTCCTGCATCTGAAAGCCTCATTTCTTATCTAGACCCTTTCCTAGGACTTCAGAGCTGGAAGAGGCCTTAGGTATCATGGAGTTCAAACCTCTCATTTCACAGATGGGCCTAGGGTGGTAGTGACATCAATTTAATTCAGCAAGAATTGGTTAAGAAGCTATTAGGTCCTGCCGGATGCTAAGAGAAGAGAGACAAAAAGGAAATAGCTTCTGCCCTCAAGAAACCAAAATTCTGTTTCCCGGGTTCCAGATTCAGAGCTCCTTCTATGATACCTCCCCAAGGACTGATCAAATTAAAGAATTCCTGCCCATTTTGTCACCTTTTCTAAGGTACTTCCTACCCTGTCCTGCCAGAGCTCTGCTTGAGGAGTCAAGAACCGAGTCCCCGTCATAGGATCACAGAGGCAGAGACTTTTAGAGGTAATGCAGTACAATTTCCTCATTTCATGTAAGAGGAAACAGAGACCCAGAGACTGGAAGTCATTCGCCCAAGGCCTTGCAAGTAAAAGGTAGGGGTCAGAAGGGTTTAGAGCCAGGATTCAAGTCCAGCTTCTATGACTCCAAATTCCCTGATTTTTCCACTGCCACACTGGCTCTCAATTTCCCCTTAGTACAAGGAAACAACTGGTCTAGGCTCCTCTCCTAAGGCTCCTCTCTCAGCTTTAACTGTGGGGCTGAAGAATAAGAAAGCATTTTTTTAAGGAGGGTAGGGTGGGGATGGGAGTAGAAAGGATAGCCTCGACGGACCCACCCTCGGTATGGGCAGCCAACCACACAGGGAAATCACCCCGAACTTGCAAACCA
The DNA here is from genome assembly GCA_028646595.1 of Phalanger gymnotis. Taxonomy (NCBI): domain Eukaryota; kingdom Metazoa; phylum Chordata; class Mammalia; order Diprotodontia; family Phalangeridae; genus Phalanger; species Phalanger gymnotis. The sequence continues at coordinate 1,421 of JAQQSZ010011829.1, read as the reverse complement.
ATGGCCTCTGGTCAACTCCTGGTTTATTTGCTTATCTGAAGATGTGACTTTATCGAACAGCAGATGGGCTCCCCATACGATCATCACATCTCAGGGAACAAGTTTTGTTTCTTAAGGAATACATTCATGCCTATACTAGACAAAGATGAGCCCCTTCAGGGGCTCTACTTCAGGGAAGGCAGGGGCGATAGGAGCAAGAGCTTCCAGATCATTGGAATGAGTATGCCCGGCACCAGCCTGGAGGGGGACCCGCCGTCCCCTCCCCTCCCCCAAGATTCTCTAAGGATAAAACGACTCCCAAGGACCATCCGGGATCCTCTTCCTGGGACTGGCTCCGGAGGAGGGGTTGGGGGAAGGAGGGCAGAATTCGAACTGGGGCTATCCCTCCCAGCCAGTAGAACTCAGCGGAAGGCAAGTAAGAAGAAGAGAAGGGGACTACCTCCCCCGACCGCCCCCTCCCCCCCATCCAAGTAAAAGACCCTTCCCTGCTAGCTTGTAGTATCTTCAGGACACACAGCTTCTCTCTCTCGTTCTCGCTCTCCGCCACACAGGCGCTTATTACAGAACTAAATATCCCGGAGCTCTTTTTATTACACATCCCTTATCTACCAGCCTCCCCCCCAAAGAGGGCAGGGAAGCCTTGTGGCTGGCGTTTTAAACAAGCATTGGCAAGACGAGCTCCTAGCTTTCCCGGCTGGTGGGGGCAGCCCCAACCCTCCCCCTCCCCGTTCCCCCTCCAGTCTTGCTGAAAAACAAATAATAATTTGAATAGATATATATTTATATACATATATAAAATCTGATGAAGCCGCGGGTCTAGTTGTCATGGCAACAACGAGCACTAATGAGCTTCCGAAGGTGCTAAAGACTAATGCCCTCGGTGCCAGGAATAAATATTGATTCGGCCGCGGATCGAAAGCAAGTCTTGTGCCCGCGGCCCCAGACTCAGGAGTAGAGGCGCCCGCGGAAGGTGGGAGCTGCGGGGGCGGAGAAGGGATTTCTGGCTTTTCTAGGGAAGATTGGGATGTGAGAGAAAGAAACCTTCCTCCTCTCCATCCTCGTACCCCCTCCCCAACTTGGATTCCCGAGTCCTTGGAGAGCACTATCAGGCTCCCCTACCCACAGTCCGGCCCCGCCATCTCCTGGGATCTGCCAGCACCCTAACCTCTTTCTGCTCGGCTGAGACCTTCTGGCACTGTACCCACCCATTAGCGGCACGGACCTGTTTGCCTGCGCTTCGTTTTCGCTCTGCCCTGAACCTGCTACTAGCTTCCCCAACCCCCTCCCCAGGTGCGTCCCGACCTGATGGCACGAGCCCTTCCCCCCAAGTGCCCGGGTCAAGCTGGCATACGCACCCCGCCTCCCCAAGTGCGTCCTCGATCCGCTGGTATGCACCTCCCTTCAGGTGCGCCCGGGTCAAG